>NAGG01001323.1:0-40657 GCA_003031705.1 Calonectria naviculata
GGGGAGAGACTAGGCCAGTCGGCACTGAGCAAAACGGCAGGCCGCGGATGTTGGGAATGCCAGTCGTTTATATGCGTGTCGCGGGGTGCTCATACTGACACACCACACGCGCCTTAGCGGGATGTGATGAAAAACGTAACTCGACTTGAGGAAGGTCGGTACCTGGCGTGCCTAGTAGGGTGGACCTGAAGCGTAGGTAGTGCTGCTGTACCGGGGAGAAGGGAAGGGGTGGCTTTGTTTACGACATTTGGTACCACTTCGATTGGGGAAGACAGCTGTGTGTCCCGCTCTGTCACGGCGAGTTTCATGTTGGTAAATTCACGTTGACACCACCACCTCCCCTCACAAAAAGAAAAGAAGCCATCAAAGAGGCAACCGCAGCCAAAGATATGCCCACGGGCTGGTACTCTGCTGGACCTGACACAAAAAACAACCTGTCGCGCCAATCTGATCGTCACTCTCTCGCCGCCGCTAGCTCCAGGGTAGCAACACTAGCGGAGGAGCTTTGATCTACACGGTGGTACCGAGTAGCTCTCGCGCCTGGTGGGGGCTCTATATTTTCGTGTCGCAACACTCATTCCTCCTTGTGCAACGCACGGGGCTGAGTGATGCTCTTCCGGTACACACCCCCAAAAAATGCGGAATGCAAGGGAGGGATACGTGAAATCCGCGTCCGATGGGCGTAGCCTGGATGCCTTGCTCTAGGATACTTCATCTTTAGGCTCCAGTTCCGTGTCCCCTCAGCCGATGGCATTGATTCGTCCACCGACTGGCTCAAGTCTGACGTGCACTTTTCATACTGCTTCGGCTGCCTTGCAGTAAACGCCTAGTCACGCAGCCCGACAGTAAGCATTCAAATTGCTCTCACTTGGATGGACTGCTGGCGTGATATTGCTGGATGCATTTCCCAGGCTGGAACTCTCGCCGGTCTGAATCATATCTTAGGCGTGCCCCAAGTCTGCTCTGTCAATTCTACGCAACATGCTTCGTCGTTGCACGCCCAAAGCCGCGACACGTGTTTGCTGTCCGACAATAGCTGCTCCCCGGTACGATTAACCCCATCCCATCTGACCGCGTTTTTCTGCCCATGCACATACATGATGATACAAGTTGAGCATTTCATTTGGAGCTGGGCTGGCGACGACGAAGCCGAGCCTTGCCTATGGTTCCAGACTCGCCACTCTACCTAAGCCCTGTCTATGACATTTTACTTGATCTAATCTGACCCCAATGCCTTCCTCCTTTCCCGACTCACTGGCTCCTATAGACTTTTTTTCTAATTTCCTTGACAGCAGCCCTGAGTCCCTGCAATCTCTTGTCGTCAGTGCTGGACAAGAACAGCGAAGCCACAGGCCATGCATGGATCCCGCCGTCAAATTTCTGACCCTCTACTTCGACCCCAATCTTTGCTTGTCGCTTTATAAAATCTTCGATATCAGGTGCAAAAACTTCTTCTTCGCCAAATATGACAGAGTAGCCCCTTTCCGGGCTAGCTGCCTTCCAGAGGTTGTCATCAACGCAATTGCCCGGGGAAGCTGGCTGCTGCTGTACCATTGCTTCACCAGCATAAGCATGGGCATATGTCCATAGTGTCCGTCGGTTTAAGAAGTCACTTCTGGACACATAGTGCAAATTTGACATCAGTGTCACCCACGGCGAGATAAGCGTAGCCAGACGTGGCACCGCAAGTGTCGGATGTTTAAAGTTGACTTGACTGCTCCGCTGATTGGCATCAGCCTCTTTCTTGTCCTTGTTACCTGCCTGAGCACCCAGCTCCAACAGTAGACTGAGGACCAAAGCGCCGCCGGCTGAGTCACCCGCTACACACACCCTGGAGGCATCCCTGACAACTTCTAGAACATGCCGGTACCCCTCAAGCGTCTCTAGGACCTGCCTTGGATAGACGTCATCAGGTACCAACGTGTATTCGAGCGCGAAAATGGCTGGGTTGCTGAAGCCCGCTTCGAGAAGTAGATGATGCCACACCATTAAGAATTCCAAGTAGAAGTAGCTCGATCCCATGCAAAACCCTCCACCTGAACATCATCAGTCAGAGGCCAGAGTTGTTAAAAAAAAAAAAAAGTTGGTCATACCATGAATGTAGTAGAGAACGAAGTCAGGGGCCTTCTCAGGCTGGTGCATAATCCATATGCCCTTGGTTCTTATGCTTTTCTACAGTCTGTTAGATCCCGGGCCATCGGATTGGCAGCAATGTTGACATACCTCGCCAACGGTATGCTCCCGCCAGTGTGTTTGGAATTTCAAGTACCCATGGCGCAGCATTCGCCAGCGTATAAAGGGGAGTGAAACGTATTTCGAGAAGAAAACCCGCGACACACGAGGCGGAATATCCTTGAAGGCGTAACGTACACAGCGTACTACATAGTCTTCAAATACCGTAGAGCCCTGAACAAAGGAAGTCTGTCGGGCTGGGTGAGTGAGATAACGCTCCTCGACAAACTGATAGGGCAGCTTGCACACTGTCTGACATGTGAGTGCGAAGTATCCAAGAAGTGGAAAAAAATGAGGCGGCACCAACGTAGAAAGGGCAGGGCCTTGATGACGACAACTAGGGTTCCGACGACCCCAACGTTCCAAAAGAGCTGCGGGAGGAGAAAAATACAGAAAACGAGACAGTCAAGGAGACTGATGGGCCCGAGGATCATGGTGGGAAAGCTCAAGGAGGATCAAAATGAGGGGCAGGATGGCTCAAAGGACAGAGACCCTCCAGTGGTCGTTGGGAGATAGCCGATCCAATTAGTTCGGACCCCGAGACAGAAAAAAACTATGAAAATATTGGAACATGAAAAAAAAAAAAAAGATAGGAAAAAAGGATTGCAGCAAGAGAGGCTGTCGTAGTTGAACCCTCATGGACACGTCCGGTGACGGTGGATGGAGGGGCCGATATCGAACGTAGCACCAGGCTCTGGTTGGGAGTACAGGGTTTATTCCAGCGCAACTCACCAATTCTAGGGGCTTGGAGTAACCCAGCGAAGTCAGCCGTCTCAAGAGGGATGGGAACGCGGGCTCAAGGGGCCATCGGTGTAATCGAGGCTCTCGGATCGTTCTGTTTTATGAGGATTGACGGGATTTGGCGTTTCATCGCTGACATAAGCCGGATTGTGCCTTACACCGCATGTCCAGCGAGGCCTCGGGGATGGCTCCGTTTTCATGGCTCAACGAAAAATCGACCTAGGTACCTACTCACATCCACTACTTATCCCGAGTACATTCGACCGAGAGAGGTCTTGCTTCCACGAGCCACCAAGCTCTTGTCTAAAGCGGCAAATTTGTCTCTGATTTACCTTCTTCCCACAGCGTCTGGCCTGAGCGTTTTGTTGACTCCACTCCCTTTACTCACCCGGAGCAACTGCAAAGCACTATGGGCGAAGTCCCGGAGGAGGCGCCGTTCCCGCTGACCGAAGTGGACAAGTGGGTTTTGTCACAGACGGACGAGGAGTTTCATTACCATGACTGGGAAGATCTCAAAAGTATTCTCAGTAAGTTAACATCCGATGAGCCGTTTGACAAAAAATCTCGACAACCATGGCCTTGTCTATATGAGCTATGATACACGTTTCAACTAACATTCTACAGGCAGAAATGACTTGTCCGTCTTGAAGCGTAAACCATCTGACCTCCGCCGGTACATGGCATGGACCGCGGAAACCAAAGCCGAATATGGCACCATGACCAACTTTCTTTTGATCAACAGGCTGCCCAAGGCGTGGGGCAAGCCACCCTTTTCTCCATCATCCCTCAAGCCATTCGAGGACGCATCCGACTATAGCGTTTTGATTAATGATTGGCCTTACGGGCTTGACCCAGAAATCCGGCACATTGTTGTATGGACACGCACAACTATTGCCACAGATGCTGACACGGGGGACATGACAACGGAGAGCAGAGGTTTGTGTGAGGCTTTTGTCAAGAGATACTTTGCCGATAGTCTCGGGCCAGGAGGAGAGACCCGAGTGCTCTGGTTCAAGAACTGGGTTGCATTGCAGAGTGTGCGCGCCCTAGAGCATATCCATGTGTTGGTGCGCAATGTTGATGATGACACCATCAAACGATGGACAGGAGAGCAGGCTCGACAAAGTGCTTAGAAATAAAGCTCGTTCATGCAGCCAGGTGGTTGGCGGGGAAGTATCCCGTGAATTAAAAATAAGTAAAATGGTTTAGGCGGCGCGGCGCGACCTGCGATTTCCTTGAGGAACAGCCTCGCCAGCACCTTGAAACTCGGCCATCTTTTGCCTGCCCATGCCCAATAGTCCGGATCCTAGGTAGAGGCCATAGGCGGGAACTATAATCCAGAGAAGCCAGCCCCAGTTTCCAAATAGAATTGCGAGGATAGTAGACGCCCAGGTGACCCAGATCACGTCGAACATGTACTCCGTCAAACCCGCAGCAGCGAGATCTTCGCCAGCAGAACGAAGTGCCTTCGTGGCCGGGTCGTACTTGGGACGTCCGGAAACCTCTAGGACATACTGGCAGACGAGAGCCGGCGTGCTGAGCAGGCCATAGAGCCAGAGAGAGCGAGGGCGGAAGAGGAAATGTGAGAGGATGAAAAGGCCGTTGACAATAAGCGAACCAATGTGAAGGTTGTTCAGCGCGGCCGCATTGGACTTGGCTCGGTCCTTTTTCGCTTTTTGGGCCATTGTTTATAGAGTGGTGGGTTTTGAGAGGAGAAGTGAGTCTGGGTGAGGGGCAGATGCCAGGTGACGTTGTGGGAGTGAGGTGGGTGAATACTGGTATTGTTATGAACAACTAGGCCAGATGTGACGTGCAGGTTGAATATTCTTGGGCTGGCCTTTGAATGGCGCCACTCGGGTCCTCGTTGCTCAGCGCCTGCTGTCTTGCATGCTTGAACCCACCACAAATTGGAAGCTTCCAGTGGCGGACAAGGCCTAGAATTAGTGGGCATACTCCTTATAGGTCTGTTAATTAGTGGGCTGCGTAATAGGTGGCGCCGAACGCAATATTTTGTGTGGCTGGTTGGTGTTTAACTTAGTGGCTGGGGAGTTTGGGTTCTGTGGTTAGTTACCACACACCCTATACTGAGAGGCGGAAATTCTCAGATATGAAGTGATGACGAAATGTGTCAGTAAAAGAATATATGGCAACGTGGAATCTTGCATGTTTTATGGATCATTTCCTCTTTTTAATGCCATTGATGGTATTCTTAACGCTACCTATATCGTGTCCTCGCATTGCCTTCTTGGGTGGATAAAGTCAGAGTGAAAAGGTACATTATCAGACGTGCATATCTAGCGCGGGAACAAAGTATCGATTCTGGCAGGACGCCCTTACCTGCAGGCGGTAGTCCTGTTGCTCGGCAAAGAAGCTGCTGGCAACGCCTGTCCAATCAAGGCAACAGAACCACAACAAATCCAACTGCGCGCGCCTGGCGTCACTACCACGACCAGGTCCAGCATCCACATCTACACTCCTTCACGGTCACACCTACGCCCACAACAACATCGACGGCCCCCTTCTGTGGTAGTGGTCCTACTGCTGTCACTGCGCCAGACCATGTGTCGCTTCTCGCACAGTTGGCCCTGCTGGTAGTCAAGTTGTCTCGTCCCGTCCCGCCCGTCCATGTCCATCTCTTGCTCGCCATCCGACCCACCATTCTTCACGTTGCGAGCCGCCCACGATTTGACGACGCTTCACGCCCCTGCCTCATTCTTACAAGCCTGCATGTCCCCTGCGCTCTTAACTGAGGCAGACGGGCGTTTTTTCACCACTCTTTCGCTAATTTCTAATCCCCTGGCCGTGTTGTCGCCGACGGTGACGAACCGCAACCGCCGCGAAGGGTCTTTGTTTTCTTTCTGCCCAAGTTTCCGCCACCCACGCGAACGCCGATACACGACGACGAAGAGCCGTTTGCACGACGATAAACCAACGGCGACTCCATTGTCAACCGGCTAGGCAGCCATTGATTACCCCACTCGACGTTCTTTTGGACTGTCCCATGGCCTGGTCACATTGCTAACTCATTCATCAACGCCATCACTCTTACCTTCCAACTTTTCCTGGACAGCAACATCCAGCATGGCGCCCACCCCAACGGCTATAAACAGCCTATTGAGGCAGATCGTGTACTATCATCTCGATAACTCCTCATACGAAAGCGCCCTATTCTTCGCCGAGCGCCTAACCGCCCAGGACACCAAGTCCAACGAACCCCCGTACCTCTATGCGCTCTGCCACCTGCGTCTTGGTGACTACCGATCGGCCTATGATGTGAGCAAACCTCTGGGCTACCGCGGTGCTCATATGGGATGCGTGTGGGTATTCGCGCAGGCCTGCCTGGCTCTAGAGCGATACAAGGACGGCATCCACGCGCTGGAAAAATCGCGGGGGCTATGGCCTTCCAAAATAACCGTGGGAAAACATAGTCAAACATCAAGAGCTGGTGTGCCTGATGCACCATCTGTTCTGTGCCTTCTTGGGAAGTTACAGCGTGGTTACGCTGACAAGAAGAAGGCTGTAAGCTGTTTTGAAGAAGCTTTGAAGCTAAATCCCTTTATGTGGGATGCTTTCACAGCACTCTGCGACATGGGCGTGGCGGTTCGAGTGCCCAATATCTTTAAAGTCAGCGACACACTTGTCCAGGGCTTTGATTCGGATTCAAGTTCCTACGACCTAAGGGAAAGCTCATCATCATCAAACGGTCTTGATGCCCCGGTTAAGAAGGCGCAGCGCAATGCCCATCCAGATTCAGGAAACGACCCTTTCAATACCAACCATTCGCCACCCATTCACGAGTTGAATGGGGATACTTTTGTCGAGGTTGGCGAAAGCACCGATTTCATGTCGAAAATTCAAGCCGCTAGGTTACGGCTTGCCGCTTCGACAAGCAGTGTTCCTGGTTCAGATGGCATGGAAACACCACCAGGAGCAGCAATGGATGTGTCGACAGCTCGCATGGCAAACGCGAACGATCCACCTCATGCGCCACCCCGAAGAACGCGGCACGCTCAAGCTCTGGACCAGGGCCAGGAAGCGCCGCCGCGGATGAACTACCGGCTGGGATCGAAGCGGACGACCCGGTCGCAAGAGAAGGGGTATGATCAAGAAGCAGACCCTATGATGACGGACGCAACAAACCCTTCCACTGCCCCTGCGCGCTCGGGCATCCCCGCCATTGAAAGGAAGCGAACGGTGTCAGGACACCCCGTACCGCGCTCGGGAAACACAGAGGAGCCAACGACACGAAGGAGCGCAAGGCTTAACATGTTTAAACCATCGACAAAGGCCAACTCTGCTGCTTCGGCAGTAGGACCGTCCGCTGGGCGAGAGCTCAAGAAGGCTAGACCCCCGATCTCTCGAATGGGCCGACCTGGCTCCAGCGGCGCCAATGTTGGACGGGTGGTCAGCGGAAACCGCAAACCGTTAGAGGATCATCGTATCGATACCGATCACGGAGAGACTTCAAGACCTAAAGAGGCCCCTCCTCCGCCAGTAGTTACCAAACCAGTGGAAGTGGACAACACCAAGCTGGAGGAAGCTTTGAGGTGGATTCTTGACCTTACCAAGAAACTGGCAAACGGCTACTATTCATTTTCGCAATTTCAATGCCACGACAGTCTACAGGCGCTCGCATCCTTACCGCTAGCTCATCAAAACACCGCTTGGGTGCTGGCGCAAATAGGACGAGCGCATTACGAACAGGCATCGTACGTAGAGGCAGAGAAGTTTTTCAAAAAGATGAGGGTTCAAGCGCCATCTCGCCTTGAGGACATGGAAGTGTATTCGACGGTTCTCTGGCACTTGAGGCGAGAAACGGATCTCTCATTCCTTGCACATGAACTCATTGATTCATCTTGGCACTCGCCTCAAGCTTGGTGTGCCTTGGGCAATGCTTGGTCATTGGCCCGCGAACATGAACAGGCCCTGAGATGCTTCAAGCGGGCGACGCAACTAGACCCCAAATTTGCCTACGCCTTCACACTACAAGGTCACGAACATTTCACCAATGAAGAGTACGAAAAGGCCCTCACGGCTTATCGACATGCGATAGCGGCCGATCGAAGGCACTACAATGCCTACTACGGCATTGGAAGAGTGCAGGAGCGCTTGGGCGCCTATGACAAGGCATACACGCACTTCCATGCTGCGCAAAGCATTAACCCCAACAACGCCGTGTTGATTTGCTGTATCGGAACCGTTTTAGAGAGACAAAAGCAAATCATGCCGGCGTTACAAGCGTACAACAAAGCTGTAGAGTTAGCACCACGTGCAGCTCAGATGCGGTACAAGAAAGCGCGGGCCTTGCTGGCTGTAGGCCAGCTTGAAGCTGCGCAGAAAGAGTTGATGATATTGAAAGACTTGGCACCTGATGAAGCGACAGTGCATTTCTTGCTCGGAAAACTATATCGAAGCACGGGCGACAGGCAGCTGTCAGTGCGACACTTTACCATTGCCCTTGCACTTGACCCTAAGGTGAGATAGGTGTGATATTTCATGTGCGTGAGCTGATATACTGACCTTTTGTGCAAAAGGAGAGCCAGCGGATTAAAGAAGCAATTGAAAGTTTGGAAGATGATATGGCGATGGATGACTCCATGATGGCATGATATCAAGAGTATCGAAGATTATTAATGGGTAGCCTTGGACCGTTTGATATTATTGTTTTGGGTTTGGGCCAATTATCTAGGTGGACCGGGGACGGAGGACCTGCGTCGTTGATGATGCGAGTATCCGGTCTTTGATTCTAATACCTGGTGTATTGGGTTTCGGAGGAGTCGGCGCGAGTCGGACGAGGTGGCATGAGAACATGTGGCATGGCATCGGCGTTTTTCGGACGGCCAGGTCTGGGAGGCATTTGAAACTGGTTTTTATGTGTGTATAGGTACGAAAGCATGCGTAGCAGCACTTGTATATTAAACGTAGCGGTCAATGAGCAGTGAAAAAAAGGTGATGTTGAATGGACCTTCACAATGACAAGTTGCCCGGTTGATGAGACCTGGAAGTTGGTATTTGCGGTTGTTTCAGTGTGAATGTCTATGCGAGCTGTTCGATGTTAGAAATGAAGGATTGATGGATGAGCCGGACGTGTGCGGACTGTTGACATATTATTGAAGCCAGCCCTCTTAGTTTTATGGGCCTGTGCAATCTTATGAGTCCGCATTAGTGATTGCGGGATCAGGCAAACCCCGTGTTTTGGTGGCGTGGTGACGGTGTTTGTTGTGGTAGACGTCTGATACATAGGGGTTTACTAGGAGAGGTGATGTGGAGCTGATAAGCTCATTATAAACAAAGTTACACTGGGAAGAAGGCAGCTAGACAAGTAGGGATAAGAGAAGAAGGGCCTCCATTAGATTGCTGCGTAGTATTGCATGAATTTGATGTTCGTAGCTTTTGCCCTTGTTACGCACTACGTGTCGATCTGTCATGCATTTGATAGTTTGGCAAACTATTAGTGGAATTGGGCAGAGGAGTTATCGCAAGGCCTAGAACTGGGTGACTCCTACAATATTCGCAGCTGTTGGGTTTACTTCATTTTGGAGGTCGCCTTTTGTGGTTCGCCCTGGATTCCACCCGCCCTCCAGTAAGCAATATCGGACGGAAAAGCCCAATAGTATTAGTCCTCTGACCATTGAAGGCAAGCGGCAAACTTTTTTTCTGGGGGGGGGGTTTCTAGGCATGACGTGTGATGCTCTGAAAGGGCCAGGTAGTGATAATGGTTTACTCCAAGTACTGAATAATTGTACATGCCCATCTTATGTGATGGATATTCGCAATGAATACATGAGCTCGGCTGGTAGTTGTTTAGCATGATTCATAACATATCCGTGTCGAGTCATTATGAAATAAGCTAGTTTGCTATTGGAGATTGGTATTGCAACATGGTCTTGTCCGTCATGTGGCATCAGATGGAAGGGATCAATAGGGCCGCGATGCGTTGGAGCGAGCATGCGCTTTTGACTACCCAACGCGACAGCGCGTGGCGATGACTTGAGTCGGATAGGCAGGCAATCAATCAATCAATCAATTGATCACCTGACCTGGCAGACATTTTCTGACTCGATCCCCTTTGATCGGCGAAATAGTAGTCAACAACACAGGCCAGGCCAAAATAAATGCGCAGCCAATTATAAAGCTGCATTGATGAAAATACAGGCCAGCCAATGACAAAGCTTACTGGATTTCCAGCCCCCAGGGACGCGTGCAGCAAAAAGGCATCTGCCCCACTCGTAAGCGTCAGATGGGCTGTGCACGCACACCTAGCCTGTCCAAAAACGGAATGGCCGTGTTCCGATTTTCGAATTTTTGGCCGCCCATTTACACCTTTGACGCTTTGGGAGTTACTGATCTTAGGTCCACGTTTTACTGATTGCCTGCGCATATTTATTTCTCGCCCCTCGCGCCCCCGCAATCGCTATTTTCCCCTTCCCACTCTTCCCCTTTCACATACACACACACCCCCAAACGCGTCTTAATCCACACGTCATCGCAGTAACGCGACACTCTATCTACTCCATCAACTTAAATCAAATACCTTAGTCAACATGACTGGACGTAAGTAAAGATCTTTGATCAAGATCATTGCATCGACGCTAACATGCATCTCACAGGCGGCAAGGGCGGCAAGGGCCTCGGCAAGGGCGGTGCCAAGCGTCACCGAAAGATTCTTCGTGACAACATCCAGGGTATCACCAAGCCCGCTATCCGACGTCTCGCTCGTCGTGGTGGTGTCAAGCGTATTTCCGCCATGATCTACGAGGAGACCCGTGGTGTCCTCAAGACCTTCCTCGAGGGTGTCATCCGTGACGCCGTCACCTACACCGAGCACGCCAAGCGCAAGACTGTGACCTCGCTTGATGTTGTCTATGCCCTCAAGCGCCAGGGCCGCACCCTTTACGGTTTCGGTGGTTAAGCGCCTCCTTCAGTCGATCAGGCTGGTTGCGTGGTTGGAGCGAAATGCACACATGGCAGGAATGGTTTCTATTTGATTTTGGCGTTGGGGGATACTGGAAACGATATTACTACTAGGCGTCAAGGTAGACGACCTGTTGAGATGAATACCACAATTGATCTGCATATCATCCCCATTTATGCGATGTATTCTGTAAAAAGTGATTTCCCTCTATGGGTGCAAATGTCTTGTGTGTGTTTACTGGGCAGTGGTGATATGTGCACCATATGAAGTCCCCCCAAGCTACGCTCTATTGTTTTGGTATCATGATAAATTACAAATATTTCCTTCCTGCGGCTGCTACTCTTGTCCTGAATATTGGGCTTTTAAGCTCCATGTTGGCCTTGTAAAAGGGGCTCATGATGGCCTTGACCCAGTTCTCATACACCTCGGTGAAGAACATCTTGATGGCCTCTTCGGTCGCTGGGCTCGTAGGGTTGGCACCAATGGCCGTTGATGATCGCGAAGAGCTGCCAGATGTTGGTACAATAGGTTGGTGTAGTAGGAGGAACTTGACGTTGCCGGCCGTAACAAAACAGGAAATGTAATTGTTAAAGAATTTGTCGATGCATTTTAGGTACCTGTATGGAGGGATGTGTTAACTTTCAAGTTCGGTCTTGGTGTAATTATGCGCCGGATTTTGCTCCTGTGTCCTCTGCGGTCTGACCGCCGTAGCCATAGACAGAGGTCCGGAAGCCGTATCAACCACTTACATCTGGCCATGCGACCACTGAACTTCTTCGGCGATATCCAGGCTCGAGTGCAGGATGAACTGATTTAAATGTCGAACCTGGTCTGAAAAGCGCGACTGTCCGTCGCCACCTTGTTTTGAAGTGCCAAACTCATGCTCAAAGAGGGGGTTGTCCTGGTTGCCGACAATGGCAAAGTAGTAACTCATAGTGTTCCGTTCCGCATCGGCAATCTCTATGTCGAGAAATCGAGCTGAGATTCTGGCTTGGGGGGATTGAAAACGGCGAAAGGCGGCGTCGGCCCTTGATTCTGCTCGCTTTGGTCGTCGTGCTGTTTCGACGGCGGGAGCTCTGTGCCACACTGCATGCTGCGGTGGCCAGCCCCCCACTATCATCCCCAGGCCGGGTCTCACAATATTCCGCTCCACCCTGCACTACTGGGCCTAGCAAGCGCAGCACCCAGCAGAGCGCGCGGCTGCCCGTGGATCTAGCCGACTGGGTCTAGGGAAAAAGTTCACGTCGTTTGATTCGAGAGTCTCCAAAACCTCATTCACCAAACGCACACGAACGACCACCACCATGTTCGGCCCTTTCCGCATCACCAATCCGTTGTCCGGCGGTCTTCTCTGGAAGATTCCATGGAGGCTGTCAAAATTCCAGAAGCGCCGACACCGCCTGCGCCTTCGCGCTGTTGATGGCGTTGTGGCTACTGTTGATGCTGCCCTCGCCAAGAAGGGCCAGACTCTTGAGGCATTAGAGAGATGGAAGGCTGAGATGCCTACCGAGCCTGAGATGCTGCCTCGCGACAAGTACACCATGTTTGATCGCAAGGCCAAGCGATATCGCAAGGGAATTCATAGTATGTCGAGCCACAATTGCGGGGAAGTTCCATTGATACAAGAATACCAATCGCTGACACCAATTGCAAATAGAACTGCCCAAGTGGACAAGGGTTTCCCAGCGTGTCAACCCTCCTGGTTACTAAGTGGACGAAGACGATTGCAAAGACGGTGGAAGACGTGCGAGCCGAATGAGGATTGGCGTATGAACGCACATAAATTGTGGTGGAATGATAGCGACTCGGGCACTTTTGGGGCTCTATGTACAACACCTTGTTTCAACTATCACGAATTGGACAAAATTTCACGAGGGATGCTGCCGACGCACCGCGACACAAAGAGCATGACGAGGTAGCTTTATGTGTGGTAATGAATAGACTGGGGACACTCATTGCATGGGAACGGGTCCATGTGACTTTAAGAAAGAAAGAAAGAAAGAAAGAGTACAAGCAGAACATGGCGTACCGTCGAAACCATGCATAATTTTCTTCTTCAAGGGTATCGTGTCCCGTAACAATCTCTATCCTATTACTTCTCGTTTACCTGTACTTGTTGTCGTCCTCATAATCCCTAACCCGATCCTCCTGAAGGGCCCTGCCTACTCCTCCTCGACCTTCGTCGAAGTCTTCACGATACTCGTCGCGCACCTGACCTCCTGATTTTCCACGGCCATACTGTCGGCCCTCCTCGAAGCCGGGATCTAAGTCTGTTCGAATAATGCGTTCATCGAGTTTGGTGCCACCGATATATTTCATGCAATCAAGTGCATCCTGGTGGGTATAGTATTCGACAAAGCAAAAACCACAGGGTGTTTTGTTGAATCGGTCGAGGCCCATGACAAGACGCTTGATCTCGCCGCACTTGGAGAAGAGCTCGTAGACTTGCTCTTCGGTGGTGTAAAAGGATCTGGGCGAGTTAGTGCCGTCTTGACTTCGTGGGGGTGAACTAATAGTACAGGTTGCCAACGTAGAGGGTTGTGGCGTTGGCGAGAGGGTCAACAGGGGGCTCGGCGGGGCCCTCAGCATTCTCATCCTCGTCGCGATCACGTCTGCGCTTGTTCTATAAGGTTGTGAGCACTTGCGAACCGGGCTGAGTGGGTAGAGTTGGGACAAGGAGGCCGTACGCGGCTGTGGTAGTAGGCGCTGGGCCTGTCGAGGCGCTCAACGGTAGCTCTGGCCCCGGGTCGCATGATGAAAAATGGTCTTTTGTCGATTATTTCTGCGACGTAAATATGTAGTGAGCCAAAGGCGGTTAAGCACGCGCGCGGGGGAATTGAGCAGCAATATGGTCGAAAAATTGGTTGCGTCTGTGTCGGGACCTTTCTTTGTCGAGGGTCGCGAGGCTGGCGGCCTGGAGCTCAGCGATCAAGTGGGTCGTGCGTTAACCTTGGCACCCCAAGCTACGCAGTTGGCTACATGCACTGAGTCGTAGGCGGCTACAGGGGGCCTGACTTGGCGCTAAGCAACCACCATGGTTTTTTTCGACCTGCCCTGCCAACCTCCCAAGTTATGGTCAGCCTTGCCAAAGAGCTTCCCCATTCAACAAAGAACACCCCCGACAACCAACGCGCTCCTTTCGAGAAAAGCCATCCGATTCCAACCCGAAGCTCTAGGGAGCCGTCATCAAAACCGCGTACGACCACTCTTATTGACCTTGAGACCGTCTCAGGTCCGCCAGAGGCCTCTTCACCATGCCAAAGGTCAAGAGCTACTCAGCAGCTTGGCTGTCCAGCAATGCCCCTGGCCACAAGCTGTTTGAGCCCGTATCCGAGGCATCGCGATCGCGTAGCATTGAGCCCGCATTCGCTTCCAAGAAGAAGCCCATTGCGGGCCCGCGTCGCACCATTGCTCGCCGCGGCACCGAAGTGTTTGTCGCTGTTGGGCGAGAGATCCGATGGGGAGATTTGGCATACCTGAAGGATGAGTGGACAAGCCGAAATGCCAAGGGCAGGTCTGGCATTCGTATCAAGCGCGAAGATTCATTGCAGTCAACAGACGGAGATGTTGGCCTAGAGAGCACGGCTGGGCTGAGGGTTAGTTGTGTATCACGCCCGCTGTGTACTAGTATGAAACTGACAGACAACAGATCATTAAAACTCCAGTTGCCGACGATATCCGACAACTCGTTATTTCGCCCAACTCAAACTACCTAGCGATCGTCACAACTCACACAGTCCACATCTGTGTTCTGCCCGATCCTTCTCACCTGACAAGCGATGATGTCGGCCCTCTTAAGCCCAAGATGTTCACGCTTGGACCGACCACTCATGTCACTTCTCGATCGCCTATTGTGTCCGCTATGTGGCATCCTCTTGGTGTAAGCGGATCATGCATCGTCACAGTCACGGCCGAAGCTGTTGTGCGAGTTTGGGAGCTGTCGACTACTGACCGTTGGTCATTTGACACGCCAACAACATCTATTGACTTGAAGAAACTTGCAGATGGCACCACCTTGGATCAGGACTTTTCTGCATCGACCTCAGCCACTAATAAGGCATTCTCGCCCGATTCATTCGAGATGGAGGTTGCTGCAGCCAGCTTCGCTACTAAGGGAGCTGGCGGATGGAACCCTATGACCTTGTGGGTGGCGATGAGAGAGGGTGATGTTTATGCACTTTGCCCGCTGCTGCCTCAAAAATGGGCACCGCCGCCCACATTGATTCCTTCACTCTCTGTTTCCATCGTCACCACGGTTGCCAGCATCGAAGATGATCCTGATGTTGGAGAGAAGGAGAAGCTTCTTGCTCAGCAGCAATTGGAGTGGATGGGCGAGCTCGACTCCCAGGAGCCGCAGATTGTTGATGGGCCGCTTGGAGAGCCCATAATTGAGATTTACACTCGGCCATCTCGACCTGGTATTATCCCTCGTCTCCAAGGACCATTTGATCTCCAGTCAGACCCAGACACTGGTGATGAGTTGGACACTCTGATTACGGATATCATGGTGATTGGAAAGAAGACCGAGACCGATGAACTTATGATGGGTGAGGATGAAGACCTGGATATGGATGACGGCGACCAGGAAGGGCTCTCACTTACCGTGGTTTGTCTGCTCTCGACCAGTGGCCAAGTCCGCGTGTACTTGGACCTCCAGGGCGTGCAAGCTCAGTGGCTTCCCCCGAAAAACAAGTCCAAGTTGGGCCATCTCTTGTCAGAGTCTGAACCACCTGCCCTTCTCGCCTTCCAAGCTATTGACACTATGAGCCCGGTCGAGGTGAACGAGGAGAGTTGGCCCGTCTTCAGCGGCGACGTCATGTCTCGGTACAGCTTTTTCGTTACTCACCACGCTGCTATCACATTCATCTCGTTTACGTCCTGGGTTTTCCGACTAGAGAGCGAGCTGAGCGGGGATTCCGAGGCTGGCACCGATTTCCGAATTGGGTTGTTGGTTAATTCACAGTCGGCGAGAGACCGCATTTTTTCGCAGCCAACTGCTGATACCACGGCTCCTTTGGCAGCGGCCAACGTGATCCGAGATCCTGATGTCGGCTACTTTCTCCTCTCGGCTACGCCCTACGACCCGATCGCTTTGACTTTTGAAGCCCCCGATGATGACCTTGTCCCGGTTCGCCAGGAAAGCCCTGTCTACGAACGGGACACGAGTATGGCGCCTTTGGACTTTTACGAGCCCCGTCCGGTTTTCAACCCCTCTCATGCGTTTGACGAGGGATCGGCGCTGCCTACATTGCTAGAGCGCCTTCGCACTTCGCGACACAAGACCATCGTCAATCAAGAAGTGAGGCTTTCCCCCCTCACTCTTCAGATCTTCACCGATGCGCACAAGGTCCTGGCGGATGAGACATACAGGCTGGGGATGGCTGCAGCGGAGGTGTTCCGCCGCTGTGAGTTGCTGCAGTCGGAATTGAAACAGCAAGTCATGAAGGCCAACGAGGTTAAGGGCAAGATCGACACTATCAATGGGGTGCACCGTGATGGGGAGGCTGACAACTCCATGTACGAACGCCGGATCAGCGTGGCGAGGGATCGACAAAGCCAGCTTGCGCAAAGATTGGAGAGCCTGCGCAAAATTGTCGGCAAGGCGACCACTAGGGATCTGAGCGCCAAGGAAAAGGCGTTTGTGGAGGAAGTCAGGACGCTAGAGGCGAGCATATGCGCGCCTGAGTCTGGAGAGTCAACGTCAAGCAGGGCACAGACGAAACAGTTATGGAAGCGGCTAGAAGATGTCAAGCGGCTTCAAGGAGAGTTGGGTGCCGAGGTGGAGACGCTCCAGAAAATCGGAGCCGGAGATGCTTCTCCCACGGTTTCGGCCGAGTTAAGAGTGCCACAAGAGATCCGTCGAGCGAAGATGAGCCAAGTGCAAAACTTGCTTTCGAGAGAGACGGCACTTGTGGAGGCGGTGACGGCGAGACTAGAGCGCCTCCAAACCAATTACTGAAAGTGAAACATTTGTGTAAGATACCTTTTTAGAATATAAGATGACTACGGCTTGCATGGCGTCCCTTCATCCCGGACCCCAACCTTCTCCTATCACTGGTGTGGGTGAGACAGTCACTTACATCGCGCACATCCTAGACTCAGCCGTGAAAAAGAAACCAGATTGTATGAATATGAGGCTGGGGGAGACTATGTTTCAGAGCCAACGAAGCAGAGAGGGATCATCAAGACCTACACACACGCACGCACAAAAAAGCAAAGAAATGATTGAGGTGACTTGAACTAAGAAGTCTGGCCCTACTTTCTTGCAGCCAACTACATCGTACAGCCGGCGACATTTTGACGCCCAAGATGACAAGAAAAAGAAAAAGGAACAGGCGAAACTATCCTGAAAGAAACAAGTCGCTGGGCCTTCTTGTCGATCATTTCGCCGTGCCTTGAAAAAGCTGCGCCAAAAACTGTCAAGGTTAGTTAGACTGTGTAAGGGTGTGATCTTCTGGGCGGATTTTGATAAACCTAGGCTTAGCGGCAGTGACTTTGGGTCAGCATAACTCGCCGTTGTACCCCCCCGGCCCTAGTTATGCTGCTGTGGAGTTGATGCCCTTACCGCCTTCCTTTTCAATCGCGACAGCCTCGTCGTTCGAGATAAGGGATTATGACCGGAAGAGACCCCCGTAGCCTTATTCTAACCTGCTTAACTGGTCAGCGATGGACAGTTTACTTAATATAGCTACCTTGGCGATGACCTAAATGTCCTAAGCGTACCCAATCACCCCAGAGCCAAGTAAATGACCTAATAATAACCTATTTTCATTCCTGACCCTAGCCCCTGATCTGTTGTGCCTGCTAATGCATAGGGTACTGACTGTAAGCCCTGCGCTTTCTTAATTATTCACTAGTAGGAATAGGAAGGCCCAAAGAATAGTTTAGTAGCCTAAAATAATAATATTATTTCTTAAGTATTTTCTTAAGTATCTTAGACTAAATAGGCTGCTTAGTAAGGTTATTAGCTTAAGGCTGATAATAAAGTAAGTTAAGCTATAGCTTTATTAGTAATATCCTTATTATAAGTTCCCTATAGATAAGCTTATCTCTTATCTTAAGCTTCTAAAATTGAAATACTGGATATTCCTTTAGATAACTTTAAAATTAGGTATTAAATAGAATTGTAAGAGTGGTAAGGTCTTTACTAGCAATAAGCAATAGGCTTCCTTAAATATATAATTTAGAAATTAAATATAGTTAAGGAACCTTAGCCTACTAAAGCCAAATCTATATAATCTTATCTTTGCCTTAAATACTACTGGAGGAGTAATTATTATATTGGCTGCTAATACTAAAGGGATTAAGGCCATTAACTTAATAAATGGAATAGTTCCTTTTGAGGATGAACCGGATAAAGTTAAAGAACTAGAAAGAATGCTATCAGTGCCTGTAACTCTAATATTAAGGCAGGCTGCCTTAAGAAGCCTTATGCTAAGTAATTCTAATAGAAGTTAGGTCTTAAGCTATTACTCTAGGTTAATTAATGCTATATTGATGGATATAAATATTAATAGGATTATTAGGTTAATCTCTTAACTTGCTAAGTTTATTAATAAATATACTATAATAATAAAGGAGATTGGTTTTTAGCAGGCTTAAGGCATTAGTATAAATAAGGTTAAGAAGGCAATTTATAATGCCTATAAATCCTTTTACTTTAAGGGTTAGTAACTTACTATATTTATAAAAGGGATAACTAAACCTTAGATAGTAATATTATAAAATAATTATAAAATAAATAAAGAGGCAAAAAAGATTTTTTTAATAGATATTCTAGGTAATAATTATAGAAATTAAAAATAAATATATATAATATATTAAGTTAAAGTTATTTATATTAGCTATGCGGGGTTAATGTATATGATTTTTTGGGTGGCTAAGCTATATTATAAGTAATCTCCAGAGGTAAATAGACTAGGTTATAGGTAAGGATATTTGTGAGTGGGCAGACTATAGAGCTACTTAGTAACCTAATATCTACCTAGTAATTTCTTAGCTAAAATAATACTAAAAAATAAAAATAAAATTAAAAATAATAAATTTAGAAGGTAAATATTAAATAAATTCATTTTCTGACTATAAATTCTACTATTTTATACTATATTATATTAGTTATTTATCTAATACCAAGAAGGAGGCTGGTAAACCACCCTCACTATTATTATATAAATCACCTTAATACTATATATTATAATCAAACTCAAAGAAATAATAGCAAATGCACCAAAAAAAATAGGTTATATAACCTATAAACTACTAATTAAAGCTTCCTCTAGGCTATAGCTTTTAAGTAATAATTTTATAGTTTCTAACTATAATACACCGCTATTTATCCTAAACTTTACCCTTAACCTTATTTTCTATCTTATTTCCTACCTTATAGAGATATTATTAGTATTCCAATTAATTCCTTCTTATAATTCTATTATAAAGTTGCCTTCTAGTAAGCCCAGAGACTGTCCAGTCTACCCGCAGGCATGCCTTACAAAGTATAAGTTACTCCTCTATAGTACACATAGATTTAGTATTACTAAGGATAAAGTTCTATAAGCTTATTATTATATATATAATCCTAACCTAATTTTTAAAGGAATATTTAGTAGGATTATAGTGGGCTATCTTAAACTTCCTCTTTAGTCTGCTAAAGGTCTACTTAATAATAATCCTTAAGTAAGTATACTATAAGTTATATAGCTCTTTCTTATTAATTAGCTTTCTTACTAATTAATACTAGTCATCTAAATAATATCATACATTAGGATATAATATAAGAATATTATTATTTAGCCTAAATCCTAAATTAGTAAGGTAAAACTGCCCTAGTAGGATCCTTAGTCTGTAGCTTAGTGCAATAGAAAACAACCTTATATTATAAAGCCTACCCTTATTGCTAGCAAGTATAAAGATAAACTTTCTATTAAAAGTCATACTAGTAAGTATATTTTGAGTTACCCTGCCTTTGCAATTATAAAACTATTATTAATGCTTAATAAGTATATATATTATAATATATATTCTATCCAATATGCTAATATAGCTATTAAATAACCTTAGCTTTAGGTTAAATTTAACCTCTAGGCTAATAAAGCTATCCTTAGGCTGCCTTATAAAAGCAATATATAGCTTCCTTATTAGCTTAAGAAAATTATTTATAATATAGGATACTAAACTTTAAGTTATAAGAAAGAATAATAAGGCATTTTACTAGGTCTTGCTATACTTATATATCTATAAGAATATTATAAGCTTTTATTCTAATATTTAGTATTGCAATTCTAATAAAAGTATATTCTATTGCAGCTAATAATATAATTAGTAAAAGGTTTCCTTATTTATTTAGAATAGCTTACTAAATTATTAATCTAACCCTTAAAGTAATATATTTGCCTGTATTTACGCAAGGCACTACCCCCCCTTATGGATAATTTAAGCTAGAATAAAGCTATTATTATCTTCTTTATCTACTAATTGCATAAAATTAATAATTATAAAAACTATAGTAGCTATCACAAGCAAAATAACCTTATCCTATATAGCGAAAAAGATAGGTATACTATCTATCTTATATTACTTTTACTAACTAATACATAGCTATTTTTACCCCTCTTAAAAGATAAGACCTTTAGCCTTGCTATTAATAAACCTATAGTACCTAAGGATTATCAAAATACCAAAAATTCTACTAATTTAACCCATTTTTCGTCCCCAATAGGAATAGCTACTAGGATACTATAACGGAATTAGAATAACCTCAATTGGTACATTAAGATGCTTACATAACTTGGGCCCGCAAGGAATATGATAATTTTGGGCGAAAACTGCTACCCAAAGAGGTTAAGAGGCCAAATTAATTCATTTTTTGTCTCCACACATAAGCTCAGATTTATCAAATCCGCCCAGAAGATCACACCCTAAGTATGCCATGTCGGTACCTTTGAGTGGATTAAGGGCAAGCGGGTCGCGGGCTGGGCTGGAGTGCTGGGATTCCTTGTCGCCGAGATGCAATACAACCCAATCGATATTGTGAGGCGACCTGCATTAAACCCCAACCTAGACAAAGGTAACGTAGTGACTGTCCCGAGGCCGAGTGCCCTTTGGGGCAGGGCAGCGAACGGCATCTGGAGCATCAAAATGACCTGTCTGATTTGGCATGACAAATGAGCCTTAACAGAGGGAATTAACGGCGCAAGCTGACACCGACGACACGGTACAGGCCTGGGAGGAGGCTGACGAGGACGATGGGCTTCTTCCGAAGCTGGCCTCTTGCTAGGGTCTCCCATGTTGCAAGCCATGTGTCAGATCGGCTTCGAGATCTGGGGGCGCCGGCTCTCTGTCCCGATGCTTTTTGATAGCACTCGTGTGTGCGTTGTTGCAACACGTTGTGCTGGTGTCCCTGACCAAAGTCTGGGCCAGACCGGAGCGGCCCAACGCATCAGGTAAGGAACTCGCAACCAAGCACGTTGTTGCACCAAGACCAGAGATGCGCCTTGCTGCCTCTTTCGTCGACGGGAAGCCCTCATGCCGGCCCGCCCCGTCGTATGTGGGCAAAACTATGCCGGACCTGGTCAATGACATGGCCGATAGCATTATCACGCGGGCTGTGCTGGTGAGCCTCTGGAGGCCTGTCTCCGGACCAGGCAAACAGGCTCTAGCCTTGCCGGTGATGATTGCTTCTTAGTTGGGAGCCAAGTGGTTAACCCACGCCACAAGAGAAGTTGGGGTTATGCTTGTACTCTCCACACACCCCTTGGTCCCCTTGGATGTAACTGTATGTATGGTACATGCAGTGGCGAAAGGATGGGGACACCAACGCCCATCCAGTGTACATTGCTCGCCCCGGATTTCGAGAGGTGAGTTGGGTGTCTGGTCTCGCCGACGTAAGGACTTGTGAAGAGTCGAGGGGAGGAGTCATATAAGCCCCCCCTTAGACCACGACCAAGCACTTTCCGAAAGCGCTCCTTTTTAGCATGGCACATTTGTTCTCGAACACGATTTCATTTCACTTTCAACGCTTACATCAATGACTTTGTCTCTCTGGAACCCACACTCTTCTAGAAGCCCCACGTTTCCCGCCATGGCACAAGCGTCGAGCGAATGCTTGTATTACCAAAATGCTATTCTAAGTGTGTTGCCACTCGATCTGCTCTGCTGTTCCTTTTTTTCGTTTGCTGATACGAGGCTCTCTCTTTCTCTAGGAAACGCATTCTTCTTTGCCGGCCCCAAGGTCAACGTTGACATTGTGGAGGAGGTGCAACCATCAGGGACATGGCGTGTCCACGTAGTCAAGATTGAGGCCGGCAAGCGCAGCAGCGTGTTCAGCGAGACGGCACCCGATGTGCAAGAGGCGCTCAGGAAGCTCCACATCAAGTCTGCGCAGGCCGTGCATGAGCATGTACGCACCAACGATTTCGACTTTCCCCCGGTCGTAAGCTCCACGAGCCGAGGCGGTGTGGGCGACAAGCTATCGGCCTCGGAGGTCATAGCCATCTGCAGCTCATCGAGCGACAACGAAGAGGAAGAAGATGAAGAAGTGGCCTCCGAGTCTGATGACTCGCTGGACCGGCGCACCACGAACAGGCGGGGGCGTGGGCAGCGTTGCAGCCGGCGAGTAGCGGTCAAGGCGGTGAGCCGGAGGAGCCTACACTCTGACGACTACGACGACGACATGGACGAGGACAATCATGAAGATATACACATGTCAGATGATGCCCGCGACAGGTCGCCCTATCGCCCACATCGGGTTCCCGTGGGGGCAGCCCGCCCGTACCTGGGACCTCCCGGGCGAGGCGACGCCGGCGGATGGGCGAGACTCTTCACCGGCCCGCCAGTCCGACCACCGCCGCCCCCAGGTCCGCCCATTGTGCCCCCGCCGCGGCCCGTCAGCACCATGATGGCGCCGAGGGAGGTTGCGCCGCCTCAGCGCTGCGTGCCCGCGATGCTCAACATCAACTGGATGGGCCGCGGCCGCAAGAACCTGCTCGCCCAGGTCGCTCCGACAGAGAGCGCGCTTACACACCTGGCCGTCACCGAGGCTCGCATGCGGCCTGGCGGCTTCAGCAACGCGAACGCCCCGCCGCCGTACCCGTCCACTAGTCCCGTGAGCCTCCGCGCCGTCATTCGTCGGGTGTCGATAGGCGGCGACACGTACGAGGTCACGGGCTTCGGTAATGACCTATCAGCCTTGTTCCGCGGCTCGCAAGACATTCCCAGGTTCGACATTGAGGTCATTGACGTTCTGATGCCAGCCTTGGTGAGACCGCGGGCCAGCAGCGTATCGACTGACAACTCGGACAATGGCGAACCGTGATGGACATCCTTTCCTCTCCTTTCCTCTCCTTTCCTTTCTAACTTTTGTCTTGGTACTACCCAAAATTTATTAGAGTGAGGCTCATGCATAAATATCCCTGTTGGAAAACAACGGTCATTTCCCCCAAGATTGCGGATGGGTTTTGTGTGTTTTTTTGTTTTGGCCTGTTCTTTTATTGGCATGTCATTGAGGTCAACGAGGGCTTTGGTACTTGGAAACGGCGTTGCTTGCGGTGGGCAGAATGACTTGGCGCATATTAGTGGCATAGATGTATCTCCGGACCAAACTCTTAAAACGGCGTCTCGCTGACATGTTGTGTCAACATCACAATGTTGTACGATAACGTGGCCGCGCAATCGACTTAGTCTGTATTCTTTTCTCAATACTACTGTTCTCTGCACTAAACCAGACCCCACACTGTCTATTTCCCAGAAGGGTGATGACGCCGCAGCAAGAGATTTGTCGTTCAATCCTCGTTGCTCCATGCAGGTGCGGCATTTGGTTGATCGTCGGCTTTAGCTGGCCTCACGCTTGTTGGGGGGGAGGGAGTCACTGAAGGAGGGCTACCAAGCGGGAATCTGGTGTGTCCATTTTTCTTTTCGCACGGCTCAGATATGAAGACGACGCCAGCCAGGGTTCGTCAGCCAGGGCGGCCAGTGAGATGGACTTTCGAGGTGCAGCAAGGGGTTGCATCGCATGCAAAGGGTAGCCCAGGGAGGCTCCAGGGTCAGGTCATGTACAATATCTTGACTAGTAAGAAACTAATTAGACTGAAGAAAAGTGCAATGTCCCACTGTTGTAACCGCTCCATCCTCGTATATGCGTGGCTTGCCTATTGGACTGCGGTTAGACTCGTACTACCGATGTCGTTGCTCTGTATTCGTGTAGATGGCCGTCACTAGGAGAGGGGAGGAAAATGTTGAGTCATGTCGTGTAGACGAAGTGGAAAGACGCCTCACGCACATACTTGGATAAGTACACCCGAAGAAACCAGACTAGCCTTGGTCGATGAAACCCTCTGCCCGACTGTTGCCTGCCGGCATGTCGGGTTACTGTCACGGTACAATGTGATTCGGGGCCATTCGGGAGGGGGGAAGCACTTGCAACATGCTCGGTGAGCACGCTGAGGTTGAACAGTTCCCCATCTGGCCTTGGATTTCCACGTCTGATTGACCCAGGGCGAATGCTGTTGACGCACAGGACTCTAGAGGCTCGATTACGAAGACCATGGACTCTCTCACAGCTGGGGTTGAACACGCCAATCAGGCCGGCTTACCAGAGAAGTGGATAGTTTGGGGGAAAGGAGAAGGCAAAGAAAGGGAAAAAGAAAAGTTGCCACAGGAAGGTGCATGGTTTCTTTTGCATACCAAACTGAGCGGTCTCACATTGTCTCACCGAGTCTCAATCATACGTCCGATCGAGAGTGAGGCGAGAAAGGAGGTGGCCCGTGACGAGCAAAGTAGGAAACCATCACGCCAGAATCGCGTCTCCCCCACGCGGGCCGTCGCTGTTGAACAGGGCGAACCTAAGAACGAGTGGGCTTGGCGATTTCATCAAGGAGTTTCGATCTGGTACAGCCATGGGGGGTGGCTTACGAGTCGCAGATTGGAGGAGGGTGGTGCTCTGGGGTCCGTTGTGTCGGGTTCCCTCGTCCAGCGGAGATGGGCTGAACCAGTTCCGCGCAGAAGAGGAGATGTACCTTGTCTTATCAGGATGCATAGTTTCGACACAAACAGAAACGCAGGGCTGGTTCCGGTCGCCGAGATGATTGTGCTTTGTGATTTGTCCCGGCACAGAGGTGGTGCTGGCATTGTTGAGAAGCTAACAGTGTAACGAGTGGACGAGAGGAAGCGTGGGAGCAAGCTCTACGCTGGTGTGAGATGAGCGACATGATGGTTGAAAGTAAAGACATCAGAACGATCCCAACATGCATGCGGCTGGCCCTTTCTCCCCTTTCTTTTCATTTCAGGCATACCAACCCCCTGGCAGCGTTGAAATCCTCCAAATGATGCGCGAACCATCCAATGCATCCGCCCAATACTAATAACTTGCGGGGTCGAATGAATTAGACGCTAGTTTCAACTTGCCATAGCTACTACTTTGTCTTCTCTCTGACCTGCTTTTCATCCAGGGCGGAAAATGCCTTCTCAATTTGCTTCCAACTGTCCCACAGCAGGACTTTTTGAAGACCAACATTGTCAGTACACTCCCCAGAGCGGTGATACCGGAGAAAGAAAGGGCGGGAATCTGCTTACCAACAGGCACAATAGCCCAAGGTGCATTGAAACCAATGTAGTAGATCCAGTAGTACAAGAACTCAGGCCGGCTGTAGACGACTCCGTACATCTGGCCCTCGAGCCAGTTGGTAAGGTAGTAGAGGGCGACGCCGTATAAGTGTGCCACGCATACAATGATCTGCGTCACATGCCTACTGCGCGAGTTGTTCACGATGCCGCGCACCGTCAACCATGAAAGCGGGCCCCAGGCAAGCTACGTCGAGAGTCAGCTGCTGGCAAGAGTGAACGGCGAGCTGGGCGGGTTGTCCTTACTGCGGTGATGGTCTCGACACAAATGGTGAAGACATCGTTTGTGAGGTATCGCGAGTCAGAGATCGCATATTCCTTCCAGAGCTGAGCAAATGTCGTGGTCATCCCAGGGAGTTGGTTGCGGTTGTAAAGATAGTAACCTTGAAAGCGATGTAAGAATTACCCAAACCTTTTTCTTATCAGAGCGGCAGATGCGTACCTTCAAATGCAACGTGAAGAAACCCGCCTGTTCCAATCCAGTCAACACACCGGTTAGCACCAAGATGATGGAGCAACTTACACAATGCAAACCAGCCAGCGGCGACGTGGTCAATGGGCCGCAGCGGAAACCTACACCGAGCCGTCTGCCTCAAGGTTGTCCCGACCACGCAGCTGATTATCACTGCAAATACAGGTAATAACTGCGCCAGAGGTGTGACGTTGGGCACGTAACCTGGAATATGCGCATTGAGTGGGTAATAGGGGTGCGTGAGGACCGGCTCATGTAGGGACTCCTCCGTGGCAGGAATGCCCATGATTAACTGTCCAGACTAAGACTATCACGATGATGAAAATAATAATATACAACAAGTAACTAAGCCTTAGCGAGTGGATCCAAGAATATTTTCTTTCTTTATTCTTGGTCAAAGGCCGGCCTCAGTTCTACCGTTGAAGATGTTCAGGGCGAAATGAGACAACACTTTTGAACCAATTTGGGTCACGTGATCACGCGTCACGATTCCCATTAATGGCTCGGGCAATATGACTGAACCAGGTGGTGAATGGCTTTCAGATTCGTCAATTAATTATAGAGGAGGTAGTGGGTAGCTACTATGCGAATATAAAGTCTGTTAAGACTATACGTGCCTCTAAGGCGAAATATCCAACAACTAATTGAAACCTAACCACTACAGACATGACAAACATGGTTAATGAAAGAAACACAATATTACAATAGCAAATAAAAAAGACTCAGTGCTGGCATCTTGGCTATGATAATCTGGATTTTGCACGACATAATTCACAGCCCATCCCCTCGCTCGAGGTCTAATAATATACTTCTCCTTTCATTAACACCCGAGCAGTACGCAGCAACTGCGCCGATTCAATCTTCCCATCTACCATTGTGGTGCCGATATCAACTGTACCGCTAGGGTGCCCGATTGTAACTGTTTTCTTGGGCCTCCCCGCGACCAGGTCAGACGCAATCGTTCCTGGCAGTTGGGACGCAGCTCCTAGGCAGAGCGCCAAAGTTAGTGGAACCGCTTTGTGAGCCTGTCCCATAGACAGGGCGAGGCACTTGATGTCGACGTCAGGCGAGCCACTGGAAGGGAACAAGAGGACAATCTTGGGAACACTCTCCGTCCCGGGATCCAAACCCATCTTGGTAGCACCTGCGCGCCTGATCTCTTCGAGCTTGGTTTTGAGTAGCGCATCGGCTTCGACCAAAGGCGGAGTCAATGCCGTGTGGTCAGTTAATCCCAGGCTTTCGGTGCTTATGAAAACGCCAGGATTGCCAACATCAACGAGAGACGCCATAACAGTACTCCCATCGGACAGTTCTAGTATGTCCACAGGGTTTCCTGTAGGTAGAGCCCTTCCTGTCTTCGCCCCTGCAGGATCTATGAAGCTGATTGTGATTTTTGATGCTGACCCAGGCACGCCATCCATGACATAATCGCCCTCGTGGCTATACCTGAGGGGTTCGCCCGCAACCTTGAAGCGCGAGGACATGACCTTGTTGGTGTTGGTGTTGACGAAGCGCACAGTCGCCCACTTCTGGCTATCCTCAGCAGTCTCGATCTGGGGGCTAACAACCATGCCGCTATCAAATGCGACGGGCCCGACCAGGGAGGACATGTTACCACAGTTACCAGCCATGTCCAGGGCTCCGTCGCGGATGCCGACCTGAACAAAGGTAAAGTCGACGTCTACATCCGGGCGCGAGGGAGGGCCAAGGATGACAATCTTGGACGTAGACGAGATGCCGGACCCCATGCCGTCAAGCTGGCGCACATATGGATCCGGCGAGCCCATGGCGGCCGGCAGCACCGTGTGCCATTGATCCTGCGGCGGGAGGTTTTGACGGTGGATAACGATGCCGTTGGAGGTTCCTCCACGAGCAAAAATGGCGGGAAATGTTTTGCGCGAAGAAGCAATGCATCGGCGAGAGGCAATGGATGATGTGCCAGTCGTCCGCGGAAGATGGCGCAAAGCACGACCCACGACAAAGGTTGAAAGCGATATTGCAGCCATTCTTGGTATAGCCCTGGTCACCAAACTTTTATGGTAGCATTGCCAGTAGCTATGTAACAGATTGGCTGGCTCGGTGGAATCAGACGCGCCTGATGAGTCGAGGCTTGGTTTGTCGGCATCGAGGTTGTAGGCAGTGCACCTCCCCCAAACCCCCACCAACTAAAAACAGCGTGTGCCAACTTACTCACATAGCTTAATAAATTAGCCAACGACACAAGGTAAGTTACTAGTCATCCAAAAACAAGTCCCAAGCGTACCATTCACAATATGGTGAAAAAGAAGCAGGTAAAATTGCATCTAGAAAAGTAATCATGACTAGCCGCTTAAATGTCGAGTTCGAACTGAAGTAAAAAAGCACGGAAACCAAAGAATATCGTCATCGTCCAGATCGCATCCTCCCCTCGCAAACACGCCGACATGCCTCGAAATAATTCATCTCTATCGCCAGAAGCGTCTCATGACCCTATCGGCATATCCCTTGTCCATGTCCCAGTTCTCGACGGCGTCCTTGATACCCCTCTCCATTCGGCCAATGTACTCTTCGCGAGGATCATCCTCCTCCACATGGCCTTCGTCGACGTAGATGAGTGCCCGCACCGTCTCGTCGCCATCAGCTCCTGGACCACCGTTGCGAGCCCACTTGACATCCACTTGGTATTTGACGTAGCAATCCGGCACACCTTCGTAGCCATCCAGGCGCTCCTCGTCGTCGGGAGGGAGAAGGTACAGCAGCCCGTAGACGCCCACATCGTCCATGGCCCTTTCCTTGCCCTTGCCCTTGGAGCTCCCTCCCTCGTCATTATTATCATCCTCCGAGACGGGCTGCACATTGGCATACCCCCGCCCATTGATGAACCACTTCCAGCCCTTCAGATGGGCCAAGCCGACGGGCGTGGAGTACGGGCAGCGCTGCCGCATTTGCTCCGTTGACAGGTTGGACCCGTAAGCGAAGTACAGTACCTCGTGTCGATTCTCCTGCATGAGCGTCATGGTGCTGTCCTGGGACCGCTGGCTGTCCTCCTGCGAACTCATATCGTCCGGTCCTTGTTTGATAGAATCGGCGCTGGTGCAGCTAGGCTAGGGTGCCTGGGACCTTTACTGCTTGTTTGGTTGCTGTAATGTGTCACAATGTCGTATCAAGAGTGCTGACCTGGGAAGGTTTTCCCTTCTTTCTTTTTCTGCCTCCTTTCCAAGTTGGAGCGCGTTGAACAGAACTGCAGGCTTTTAGAGATGGCGGGATGGGAGGCCTGCAAATGGTGTAGGCAACGAGGCGAACCTAAACCCAACTGCGCCCCAAACACGATCCACCAAAGCCCAAATGACTAGCAGGCAGGCAACACTGCCCTGCAGCAAACAAGCATGGAGAATGGACTAATGGGAGCCAATGGATTTTGGTATGGTTGTACAGTTCTTGTATTCGTTACTGCCAGGTGCCCTTTAAACTCCTTGTATCCCCTCCAGGTAATACCAATCCTCCAGAATGCTTCCTTTCTGGTATCTAAATGCCGTGATTCCGACTGAGCCATACATGCAGTTATCTAAACAGAGCGAGCGTGATTATCCCCCAAAGTCATATCGTCTCTCATTACAACCTTTGTCCTGGCTGCCTGCCTCCAGCCCTCCCAAATTACATCCCCCTCTCCGCTTCCTTTTTTTTCTTTAAAAAAATCCGTCAAAAATGCCAGTCTCGCTTTTCTAAGCCAAGACAATGCCGCGTGCGAAATTAAGTAATAGGCACCAAGAAGGGGCTGAGCATCAGCTCATCCGCACTGGGCCGCAGATTGTGGTCAATCTCAAAAGTTTGGTTTAGGAACAACTGAGCGTCCTCGCTAGCGTTCTCTGGAATCGTTGGCGTCGCCTTGCCACCGCCAATCTTGAAAATGGCCTGAAGCTGACTGCAGTCAGGGAAGGGGTGGCTTCCTGTCATCATCTCCACCACCAAACAACCCAGAGACCAAATGTCAGCCTTGCGAGTATATGATGTCTGCTTGACCACCTCGGGGGCCATCCAGAAGACGGAGCCCTGGAGAGATGGGCGGTGCTTGTTATTACTAGCCCCATTGAGCAGGTTGGTGGCCTCTAGCTTCTTCGAAATGCCGAAATCGGAAATCTTAATGGTGCCCTTGTTGTCGACCAGGATGTTAGCACCCTTGATATCTCGGTGGATAATATCTCGATTGTGCAAGTAAGAAAGACCCGTCAGAATCTGTCTCACAAAGCTCCGCACCAAAGGCTCTGGCAGAGCTCCATAAGAGTTGAGCATGGTCTGCACTGAGCCGCCAGGAACATACTCGAGGAAAATGTTCAGGTACTCTTGGGAGGAGCTACATCCCAAGTACTGCACAATGTTGGGGTGGCGGAGATCGCGAAGAAGACTGATTTCTCGCTTGAGAGCCTCAATCATGCTCTTCTTTCGTGAGTCACTTTGGCTGTTGGCGCCCGGAGCAGGCGCTTCGACTTGCTTGACGGCTAGAAGCTCACCGGTTACAGCATGCAGAGCAAGGTAGACACAGCCGAAGGAGCCTTGGCCGATAAGGGCGCCCTTCATCCACTTGTTGTCATCCCAAGATTCGCCTGCCAAGAAGCTCTGCAATTCCTCGTCAACATCGTCACCGTCATCCGACAGAGCCTGCTGGAGCTCCTGGAAGGAACCTGAGCCGGTAGAAGTGTCGCCGTCGAAGTAACTTGTAGTGGTGGTGTTGCCTTCAGGGTCTGTGACGCTCAAGGCAGTTGAATCAGAGTTGCTCTCTGTGAATGAGACATACGACTTGCGGTTAGGCTCAATAGGGGACTCTTCCTGGAGCGTGTCAAGCATTGAAGATGTCACCGAGTCTCGGTTGTACGCTTGGCTAGGTCGGGGACGAATCTTGGCCAGTTGGGTATTGGCATTGAGCCACGAGTCAGCAATGGTGGGAATTGGAGGGGCATCCTGGATGCTAGAGGCAAAGCTGAGGCTGCTGGCAACACTAAGCCGGCTGTTAACCTTACTCAAACGAGTCGATCTTCTCATGGAGAGCCGAGCGGTTCGATCAATGTCCTCCTTGGTATGATCAGGAAAGTACGACTTCAAATCAGAAGCAATGAGCTCGCTGGGAGGACGAAGGCCGCCGAACTGCCGCAGTCTAACTTTGCGTTCCTGGGGTTGGAGCGGGGGACTCGGTGCTGGACGCTCTAGATCCATAGCAGCAGTCTGTACGTTTCGCTCTCGATCCTGGTAGGACAATGGGGACAGAGGAGACTGAAGCTGATCATTCCACTTCTCTCCCAACATCTTCTGCACCTTCAGTTGGCTCCTCTTGTCAACGGTCTCCAGAGCTCGGGAATGCTTCTGCTGTTCCTCCTCCATGGCAATGGCCGCAGCACGCTGCAGCTCTGCCTCACCTGGCTCGCCAGCAGGGACCCTTCTCAAGATGAGACGATTACGTTCGGGTCGGCGTTGGTCCTTGATTATGCGCCAGAGTTCGGTGTCACCCAGCCGGCGACATTGGTTCGGGTCGGGGTCGATGCCGGCAAGCACCCAGAAGCAGTAGTTTCGTTCGTGGTCTTCGCGCAGCGCGAATTTCCGTAGGGTTACGCGCATAACCTCTTCGCATGTGTTGCAGTCGGCGATCTTCACGACCTTGGTTACACCACCCGTAGAAATAACACGAATTACATCCTGGCCCTGTGGTAAGGCAGCCATCAGCGAACCATCCACACTGGAACTATTCCTCGTATGGGTCATTACCAGTCGGTTTGTCGGAACATCAGAGGACGAGCCTGCGTGTCTCGAGGCCGAGGCAGAAGCCGCACCACCATGATAGGCGGCGCCTTGAGGATACCTTTGTTGCCGGACGGCTCGAACATCGCTCCCGGGCAAGGGAGAGTTGGGTCTAGACGAAATCTTCATGCCATCAAGAGCCCCGGACATGTCAATTTGTCGGGAGTATCGCTTGTTGGCAGCCGGGGACGGGGCGGCTCGGGAGGAGGAAGATGTGGGTGGGCGAGGCGAACCACCAGGTGGGCCGGTAACCTGGATGTCAAGAACACCATATGAATCCTAAAATATAGTTAGTTGGCGATGCTATATCATCAATATATCCATAGGGCACCTACTCGATTTCGCTTCTTTTGATTGGCATAGGCCTTGGTCCTTAACTTTTTGATACCAAGGAAAAGGCGAACTCGATCTCCAACTTTGTCAATGCCCATTTCCTTGAGAACCTCCTTGTCCATTTCAAGAAGGTTCTCGCCATTAATGTGGTTCTTTCGGAACAATTTTTCATACTCGCCACACTTGACACTGCGAAGGTATTCACACACCCTGTCCTCGTCCCAGTTCTTAACGGAATCGGGTCCATCGTTGTCGGAGAAGTCGGAATCCGTGGGGCTGGCATATATTTGGCTCGTTGTGGGCATAGCAGGCGTTCTCCGTGGAGGGGGCATGGCGGACTGTGACGAGGAAGGAACAAGAGTCGAAGAACTTAGGCCAGTGGGAAATGACGATTTCGAGGCAAGCATGGCCATTTTGTGAGTCGAGGTTTGGCGTCAACGGCCAGGTGACTCGTAGGAATAAAGTCAGAGTGCGTTTGGCGGGGGGGACGGCAAGGTATTGGGCGTCGTTTGTCGTTGTTGTCGATGTTGTCGTCGATCAAGCGGGTGCCCGAGACACCTTGGCGGGAAATGGGACTTCCAGGCTCAGCCACGGACGAATAATTATGGGAGCTACGGCCGGTTTTTTTTTTTGAAGCCGCAGCCACAGCGGAAGCAGAATGCAGAATGACCCGAGGTCGGATTATTAGTTTATCGTTAAGAGGAGGGGAGGGGATGCGATCAACGCGAGGACGCCGAGAGGGCGGGGGGGATGAAAGGAAGTGCTTGTGATGCCAGAGGCAACAGGAAAAGAATTCCAAACAAGCTGGACGAAAACGAGACAGTAGGAGGGGAGTAGTAGGATTAGCACGTCGGGGATGAGATGGGGATGTGGACGGGGATGAGGATAGGATGCTTTGGCAGGCAAGGAACAGGGGGGCGGGAGGTACTACACAGAGCAGCAGGGATGTAGGGGAGAGGGAGGACGGCGGATGTTCACCACCAGGTACTGGTCTGGGGCTCCTACACAGCGGTACCTACGTCACAGCCTCCCCAGCGCTGATCACGCGGTAGCAGCGCTGTGTTGAGGGGTACCAGCTAGCCCCGGGTACCTGACGGTGAGGTGGTGCCGGCCTCTGGTTAGGCTGGTTCAGGTAGGCGGGTTTGGCCCCTTGGAGCACGGCGATTGGGGCGCGGGCGAGGGGCCCCCCTGTAATGGTTAGATGGTGGACGTAGCAGAGGTGGCAATGGGCGCTGGAGGGATGCAAGTTGAAACCTGCTGCGGCGGGCTCTGCATGAAATGACGGGGCACCAAGTCAGATTACAGTACATATACGGAGCACAGGCGGAGCTTGGCACATGAAAGAAGGCTACGTACGTGTGTGCGCGTGCATGCCAGGACAATGCGAAGAGGGAAATAAGAGGGCAGGATAAGGAATAAATTATGAGACGCTCGCTATGATTTGCGCTACTGCTCGCATTGTGCCCCTCATGCTGCTGCAGTTGATGAGGATGATGCGGTGGCCAGTGTCGTCGCCTGGGCGCGTGCATAGAATCCCAGGGCATTAATGCCGTGGTACATCAGCGGCTCGAGATGGGCACAAGACGGGAACGGCCAAGACTGGCCAGGCTTGGGGAAACAGTGATGCTATTTTGGATCAGGGGAAACCCAAGTTCGCCAGCAAGGACCACTGGAGGGTCAATGAAGGATCGGAAGGGAATGATGAAATGACGGGGCAGACGAATCATGAAGCGATGGTGGGCGGTTGCGATTGTGATAGACAGCCGCCGTTGTTGGCAATGGGCACTCATCGGGCTCTACCGCACAGTCACGTCACTAGACGTGCCCATCCTCTCCCGCTTCCTCCGTTGCATGATCGTCGCAACATTATTGGATGACGCCGTCACCTCGTCCTACTCATTTTGCATATTTGCTTCCCGTTCGTGTCGCCAAACACACCCGAGATGCCGGATGACAACCTGAGACTGAGGGTTCAACGACAGTCTGCAGCAATTTTTCCGCCTCTCGAGAGGCGGGCATGCCACGGCGGGTATATTATGCGGTGGTTACTGCTCACTCTCTCCAGGTTACCCCCAGCTCAAAAGAACATTCAACTTCAAAAACCTTGGATATTGCCTCTGGCTCACACGGAAAAACGTCGAGACGCCCGCCCAGAGTGTGCCTGGGGCCTCAAAACCCTGATGTGCTTTGTAGTGGCACAGGGGTGAAACGGTGAGACCCCAGGACCCCTGGGATCGAGCGGTTGTATATGATAGGCCAGCTGCTGGACTAAGATGAAACCAACCGCGTTTCGACCAGGGCCGCTCGGATGGCTGCCGGGGGCCATCCAGGCGCGTCGAAACATTTTTGCGATGGGGCAACTCCTCACCTATTCACCACATGACGATGTCGTACGTGGGTATGTGCGCGTGCGTATGAGTCCTGTCTTAAACTCGTCTACCCGAATGACGAGGCGGTTGGCTGTGATTCCTTCAAGCCATGCCATTTTGACTCGTTTCTGCCCCGTCTGGACCATAATTTACCATCATTATCCCATTCCAACTGTCACTAGAAGGCTAGTCAGTAGTTGCGCAGGGACCCGGCATCCACACAGCGCCTGGCTTGGGTCCCAAGCCCCTAGCGATCTACCTCTTAGCTCAAAACCCAGCACTACGGATGCGAAGGCCTCCGGCCTCGCTAGTCGGGAGAGCTATCGACAATCATGGTGCCACTAGTGGCATGTAGATTGTGATTGAGATTCTGCTCCATCATTGCCATCTCGTTTAAGCCCCTCGGGCTCAATCGCATTCAATAACCTCTTGTATCATGTCCAAGCGGAAACCCTACGACGACGACATCGCCGCCTGCTGCGGGCCATGGCTTGACATGTAGCTTCATGTTGGTGTGAATCCACTTGGTCTGGATTCACTGGCGCCTACATGTCACAGTCCATGGGCAGGCAGAGGCAGCACAACCCCAACTCTATCTCTCCGCCCGTGCACTGTTTGCATTGGAGGGAGAATCCCAGCATAAGTTTATCGGGCACAAAATTCCTTGCAAGTCATCGCAAAAGCACCACCCTGGGAAGCCTAGGATCATTCCGCAAATAGATTCATGGCATGGTTTTTCTTTGTCGAATCTCAGCCCATGCATATTTCCGCCCAGTTGGAAAGGAAACTCCACAGCCTGGAAGCACCCCGTCCTGTTTCATCTTTTTCCCCTCCACGCCCGTCTTTTTTTTTCTTTTTTAAAGCAGCTGATGCAGCAGAGCATCCACAACATTAAAAACGCACTACACAAAGCAAGGCAGATCCCGAACGTCCTTGACGCTAGCTGCAGCGCTGTCGAACCAAAGATGTTCCACTTGCTGACCGCCACCACAGTCAAACAGGGAGATCCATCGAGCTGTTTGTCAGCGGCAGCTCAGGAGGTATTTTTTTTCTTAACTCTGCAATCTCATTGGTGAGCTTCCCCCAACTGGAAGCATTGCTCGTGTTAGGCCTCCGCGGAATGGATCGAGATTGGGCAAACTATAGCAGCCATGATAAGTGCTCCGCTCTATTGCCACGCATGTTTCATCTTGTCTCTCTCCTCCCCTCTCGCTTGGGACTTCGGGCTGAGGCCACGGACTTCATACCAGGGGCCTCGGAAATCTCCAGGACACTCAACGGAGAACGCAGGCAAACCGTGACAGAATCACAATCCCAAACAAGGGTCCCCGCCAGAGCGCCCAGGCGTGCTAAGGGAAACCAAGTGTGTGCGGAGACTGCCACGACATCGACACCTTCCTCAGCCCTCACTCACATTGGTGTTGTTATGCGCATTTCCTCAATACGAATAGACGATGTGACTCTGAAATCTGAAACCCACCCAAATCGCTCAACCGTGCACCCAAATCGTCAGCGAGCATCACAAAATATGGGCTAATTAGCAAGAACCAACACACTAGTCTCCACATGACTCCTGCGGTCTCGAGCATCGCATATCTAGAATTTCCTTCTCATTTCAATGAATTTATGGCCATAATGCCACAAACCAGGTCGTAGCTCACTCCTCCCCGACATGGCATAATTGACAACACTCGGGTCAAGCAGAGCATCCTTCTCCAAGACAAAGGCCAACACGACGTTAATGTCATCAATTTATGCCAGGGCAGCCCATATGATCCCGTAATCTCCAGGCTCAGTGACATCTCAGCCGGTTTTGCCGGGCCTGCCGGAGATAAATGGATTGGGTGTTTACTCAATGCAATGACAAGCGGAAGGGAAACGATTGCTGCAAACTGGAGAACGTGAGTTTCCTTACCACCCAATAAGATGCCCCATGACAAAAGCAAGACATTGCTGCGCCAAGATTCGCCGACGTCACTAAATAAATGTCTTTGTTCGTGGGTCCCCCATATCAATGAAACTTCGTCTTCAACCATCGCCTAGCTTAACAAAGAACTAACAGGCAGCAGTCACACGGGGGTAGAATACCCATAGGCGGGGAGGTTTGGTCTTCTAGATTTTTCTAGTGTTTAGTCTTCTCTCAATCCCAGCATGCTTTCTTCCAAAACTTTCTGGCATATTATATTATACCCAGACCCCTGTCGGGCTGCCTCCCATCTTGCCGTGAATAGCAATGCCAGAGGCCCTGGATGGCTCTCAATCATGAATCACGCAGTATATTCCCAGCCATTTAATCAACTCAAAAACTATCTTACTTATTGTCTCGGTATTTACGTGATTTCGCGAATCTGCACCGGCGCCCAACGACTGGTGCCACTGACTCGATGTTGAAAATGAAGTGATCCTGAGAAAATGTGGAAAGGTCTCAAAACCCTCTGACTTGATAAAAAAAATTAGCGCTACATCGTTTGTTGATGGGTCCCTCTATGCGTCAGACGCTCAAGTTGCAAATCGTTCTTTTCCCACGTCGAACTCGGCAACAAACACATCCGACTAAAGCAAGCAAATAAATGTCTTGGTTGCATAGCTTTTTGAAGATCATCCACAGTCTCAACTTTTTGTTTACTACACGACAGAATGCGGGGATGGTTTTAATTTAACATTGAACTGAGTAACATTTTGAGCCGACGAGAATACGGCCTTTGAGCCGAGCAGTATGGACTCACAGCATCAGTGACCTACACTTTGCGAGACATCATTACTGAGCTACATCTTAATTATGACTGTGGTGGCTAATGAACTATGATGAATTCGTTTTCTCATAAATGTTTGTTCCTCGTCCCGCTGCAGCACGAGAAGGGTTGCATCAGATTTCAAACCTATCCAGGCAATGTTTAAGTCAAAGAATTCAAGTGAAACATAGGATATATCATAAATATCAACTTCCATAATATAATACAGCTAAATTTTTTCGTACAGGTTGACTCTCGTGTTCCTTACCGCGAGATGACTGGTAAATTCATAAATAGCATGCCTCTTAAATTCATACCGAATCTTGTTTCGCCCTGGACAAAAAAATGAATAACAAAGAAGGTACTCGCGCAGCATTATAAATCGTTTTTAAGATTCGTGTTATCTATGACTGACGTAAGTTTGATGTGTTTTTGTTTCTTTTTGAGGTAGCTCGTACTCTATGTCGAAATACTGCATTAACCCGAATTTGCAAAAAGAGGGAGAATCGAGGTCGCAAGGGTGTATATGAGTTTTCTCCTTATATAGCAGAGAACATGATATAGAAGGAATATCATCTTCCCCATACATTTAATTGGGTATATTTAGGATTCGGTCCAGCTCTATTTCCAGCTTTGTGACTTTGATACAGGGTAGGTAGTACATCCTGATTTGATTTCTGAATGCAAGGGAATGCCAGTAACCAAACCTCCAGTTTGAAATCACGAGTGAAGGATATATCATAGGTTTGGTTTTTTTCTTTTTCTTTTCTTTTTCATATGTATCTGTGTCCCTTGATGTATTGGCACTGCTACATGTCTTGTTAACTTGCACAAGCGGGTGGCACATACTGAACACACTTACAGAATGAGAAACCTACTAGTAATAAAGCGAAAATAAACAATAGGTTGCTTCAATGGTAAATCCATTACAAACACACACATTGCTCATACACCAATTATATATATATGTTGAACCATTCTTAAAGGACCCCCAGAAAAACTGACGGCCTGTGTCATATATTTCTTCCCCCGAGTGGGCAGGCAGCTGGCGGTCAATTACATCGAAATAGATACTCTAATTTATGTCAACCAGGTACTAGTCGCGTCATCATCTAGCTCCAGCATTCTCAGGCACAATGGATTGCCTCATATATTGTTCTAATCAGTGCTTTGCATTAATGCTTACTATCGCCAATCTTCATCAAATAAAAATACCACTTGACAAAACCTTGAATCCCGAGTTCCTGGGCTGAAGTAATTCTACGTTTCCCCTTGGTGCCCAATCCAATCCCGTTAGAGGAACATGTGCTATTTGAGTTTTCCAAGTCGATCCTTGAACGTTCCACCATGGTCATGTTTAAAAAAAAAGCTTCACCTAAAATCTGTGTTCATTGCGGGTGCTTATCGGCAGATAATCGAACGCCGAGTATCAACATTTTTCCTTTGGTAGTTCTACGGATTAAGCCTGTGAATTTTACCTAATACGCCTCACCCCAGTCTGTATTATTTTTAACCTGGCAGAGAAGAAGGTCCTCCCAATCAACCGCAGCTCAAGTGACCAACTCCCCGTTTGGTATCCGAAGTGGGACCCCGCATTTGCCGCGGCGAGGTTGAGTTCTCTTCCGGTCTCCGCCAGGCTACGCCAATTGTTAGTGCCAGACGCTGACGACGGCACTTGTCTACGCACAACTCTAGAAAATCACGGCTCCCCCACGGATTGCACCATCGCCACAACCTCTTGGGTGTGCTACATTGACCCAATCCCACGACGCTCAGGCCTCACAGGCACCCTGCTACCAAAGTATAATTACGCTAACTCACCGATCAACTCCCCGAGCGACGGTGCCAGCGCACCACCATCCCACGCCAACATCGTTCGGTGGCACTTGACATTGTCACCCGTGGCGCCGCTTCGTTGAGATTTTATCAGGTGCACCGCCCATAACGCCGTGTGCAAGGTCATCAGGGCTCTTTTCCACCCCTTAGCCCAGCCTCACTCCCACGCCCATCACTCATCCATCATGACGGCAAAACGCAGGCCCGTCGTCAGCTTCCTTGGCCCTGCTGCGTCGTACACCCACCAGGTGAGTCGATTTTCGACGGGCTCCCCTTCGTGGCGACTTGCATGAAGCTAATCCCGGATGACCGCCGTATCCAGGCTGCCAGACAGGCATTTGAAGAGTTGACATGGGACTTTCAGCCCGCAGTCACCATTGATGGTAGGCCCTCTTCCATCCATGCGCCCGTAGTTGTGCTCGGTTGCTGATGTCTCAGGGCAGATGTCTTCGACCACGTCCAGGATGGCAAGGTCACAGCCGGTGTTGTGCCCTTCGAAAACTCTACCAATGGTTCTGTAGTCTTCACATTTGATAACCTTGCTGACCGGGCCCATCGCTATGCGGACATCACTGTCGACGGCGAGACATACGTTGACGTCCACCACTGTCTTGTTGGTCATAAAAGTGCAGTCCTTACCATTGAGGACAATGCGGACGGCTCCGGGACGTGTACGCCCACCGCAACGGATCCATCCCCCCTCAAGCCTAGGACTAAGCCGCTGTGTGACTTGAAGCACATTAAGCGGCTCTACTCACACCCACAGGCATTTGGACAGTGCACTGCATTCATCTCCACCTACCTCAAGGGTGTCGAAATCTTCGAGGTCAGTTCAACCAGCAAAGCAGCCGAGATTGTGAGCAAGGATACTACGGGGACTTGGGCGGCAATTTCAAGCCAACTTGCTGCCGAGATACACGGCCTTGACTTTCTTGGGAAATCCATCGAGGACCGGGATGACAATACCACCCGATTCTTAATCATCGGCACCAACCCCTCCGTCCCCAGTGACTGGGACAACGTAAAACAGGGTCTGATCAAGCACGGGAGCAAATCTCTTGTTTCGTTTACTGTGCCCCATACCGCGCCTGGAGCCCTGGCAGATGCTCTCGCCTGCTTCCAGGCCTTTGACCTTAACCTGACTAGCATCAACAGTCGGCCAAGCTTGGTCCAGCCCTTTCAGTACATATTTTTTGTTGAGTTTGAAGGCCACAAGCATTATGATCTGGACGGGCGAGTCAATGGGGCGCTAGACAAAATCAGTCATGTGGCTGAGAGCTGGAGATGGCTTGGGAGCTGGCAGAGATACAGATAACTAATATCACTCTACCTTTCCACGCTGTTCGTGGTCGAAAATCTACCAAGGCTAGGCCTCTGCCGCGTATCCGCCGCATTCACTCACTTCAGCGAGAACTTGGGTGATAACCCATGCTGACCTGGAGCCATCAGTAAATTGCCCTCATGGCATTGGCAGGTTGGTAGATGTTTTCCGTAACTTTGGTGGGGCATGCGATTGCGTGCTTCCTCGGCAAGGTGTCCTACGCAAGGGGGCCCCGAGAATGTTTCTGAATATGGCCCGGCTTGCAGATTCTTGAAGCGAAGCGGGTTTTCTTTCACATGGAAGATCGGCAGGTACCTGCCAACGGTT
>NAGG01001324.1:0-32384 GCA_003031705.1 Calonectria naviculata
GTCGGCAACCGCACCGGACCTCGCCCCTCCGCCCCCGGGCAACAGACGCGGCGCATCCCCCACCTTCAACCTCGCCTCCTCCTCCGACGGCTCGTCAGACCTCGACGATGATGCGCCCCTCCCCTTCCCCGAAGCCCTCCCCCGATCCGACTTCCTCTCCGCCGACTTCCAGCCCGCTGCCTACCTCTCGGCCCTGCCCCACCGGCACCAGACGCTCGAGGACCTGCGCTCCGACCTGCGCGACCGCAGCGCCGCCATCAGCTCCGAGCTGCTCGAGCTCGTCAACTCAAACTACACTGCCTTCCTCTCCCTCGGAAACGAGCTCCGCGGCGGCGACGACAAGGTCGAAGACGTCAAGGTCTCCCTGCTGGGCTTCAGGCGCGCGGTCGAGGACGTCAAGTCCCGGGTGGCCTCTCGGAAGGACGAGACGCAGACGCTCAGCAACGAGCTGCGCGATGTGCGCTCTGCCATTGAGCAAGGACGCAAAATGATTGAGGTTTCCGAGCGGTTGTCGGCGCTCGAAGAGCGTCTCTCCCTAGAGAGTTTGCCCGCCGCCTCAGATGCCGCGAAGGAGTGGGATGACGAGAGCGACGAGGAGGAGGAGAATGGAGAAAACGATGGTTTCCTGGGCAGCTCACCCGCCAAGTTATTGGTCTCTGCCAAGGAATGCGCTTTCATCGAGGTGCTTGCAAGCTCGATTGGCCCAGATACGCCGTGGGGAATCAAGACGGAAGAACGACTCACAAAGTGCTGCAATACATTATTACTAGATTTGGGTAACGCCCTCAAGGAGGCTAAGAAGGCGGGGCCCAAGGGTCAGGACAGAGTCCTCAAGTATCTAGCGATATATCGGGTGCTAGATGCAGAAGCAGACGCCATCAAAGCTCTACGCAAAGGCTAAAAATATCAGGGCAACAACATAGAACAAAAGCATCACATTCAACCACACAATGATACCCAGAATATAAAAAAAAAAAGTTCCTGTTCACGTCGTCTATTCGGTAATGTGACATATATGGTACAATCATACAAATCTCCCCTCATATCCCAAGACCCGCTATGCTTTTTTATTTTTACATGATGCTCTCAAGGGCCTCGGGTGTCAACTTCTCATCAGTATCCCGCAGCTTTCCATTCAAGCTCAGACCAGGGCCATGTGTGGTGCTGAGAATAACCTCATGCACGTCCTTGGGAACCTCCTCGGAAATTTCAGAGGCCTCAGACCTAATCTTGGTCAACAACACCTTGATGTTGGCCTTGAGCTGCTCGGGAGTGTAGCCCAGCTGGCCAATGGCTAATCGGATAACACCCTGGCGCTCACGGTAGTCGGCGGCACCAGCAGAGTCACGCATGGAGCGGACAACGTCAGGCACAACAGTGCGTGTGCGCTTGCTGGGCATGAGTCCCTTGGGACCCAGGATCTTGCCGAGACCGGCCTTCATGAGGGCCTTCTCACTGGACTCGTGGCAGATGAGACGGTCAAAGTTGATCTTTTCTTGGCGAATGGCCTCGAACAGGGTCTCCTCGCCAACGGCGACGGCACCGGCAGCGGTAGCATCACGGGCAATATCGCTACCCTCGGGACACACAACAGCAATCTGCCAGTCGCTCTGCACGGGGTGTGGCAGACGGACGCTGTTTCGGATAACGGGGCCGTTACGGGCGGTCTTGAGGTTGATGTGCACCTCGTACTTGACGGAGGCGGGGGGCTGGCCGACTTCGATGGAACGGAGGATTCTATAGTGGCGCCAGATGTTAGCAAAATCTATCCATACACAATGCAAGGAAGCACAGTCTCAAATTGAGCTTGCCCCTCCCTCACTCCTGAAAAGAAAACAAAATCAACCAACCTCATAGCCTCACATAGCGAAAACTGGGGGAAGTCTCGCTTGGACAGGTTGTGGCGCTTAAAGTCCTTGGGGATCGACCTCTTCTTCTTGGTGGTCTTCTTGATGCGCACAACGGAGGCCTGACGGGTCTGGACGGCGGCGGGGGCGAGGAATCGGGGTATCGTGGGAATTGCCGGTCGGGCGACTTGTGTGAGGGACAGCCTGGCCATGGAGGCCAAGCAGCGGTCGATTGGCGCCATTATGTGTGGGAATTGGGAGCTTCCTGGGGACCAGACCTCAGAATCGTAGACACAGGCGAAAAGTGCTGTTGGATGGGTTTGACTGTGGAGCCTGGAAAGTCAGGTGTCAAATTGACAGCCTTATCGATAGAGGGTCCCCAGATTCCTTTGCCCATCCTACCTATGCTGCCCCAATATGCTACAAGGCTGCTTGTATTTATTTTTAGGCCTTATTGATCATACTGTGAATGTTTTTATTTTATTTTATATAAGGTGGTAAGACGAAATTACGACATATATCATGTGTTCCGTTGCCAGCTTGCTCACCCATTGCACTTTATTCCTCAAATCTTTAGCCTCACGTGCAATGGACAATTAACAAGCATCAATGTCCCAAATAAATAAATTTGGAAATTTAGACTCAGACATCATACATATATTTAATAATTAATCAATATATACATCAAAAGTATTCCGGGCATTATTCAATTCCACGCTTAATCAACGCACACAAGAATATCCTTGAGCTTCGCCAGCACAGTATCCTGTCGGTCATCGTTGACAGTAGTCTTGTCAGAGGCATCACCAATGCTGACTGAGATGTGGCATCCACCACCAAGAATGACCTCGGTCTCGGTGGGCAAGCGGTCGGTTCCGCACCACTCGACATCGGGAGGCGAGAGCAGGCCGGGGTTGATACGGGTCAGCACCCACTTGAAGTCAGAGGCCTTGGTGCAGCTGCCCTCGACCTTGGGGAAGTTGACGTTGAGGAAGACGTCGTTGGGCAAGTAGGGTGCACCAGAGTCGACGATCTGGTTGACCAGGATCGTGGCCAGCTCGGCGTACACGCTGCTGCGCGTGGGCACGGGCGAGGTGTTCCAGGCCAAGGTGCCGGAAGACGAGCCCGAGAAGGCAATGGCGGGGATTCCGGCCGTGTGGGCGGCGTAGCAAGCGGCGCCGACGGTGCCGGAAAATGGGACCTGAAGCCAGAGGTTGGAACCGACGTTGGGGCCCGTGACAGCCAGTTCAGGCTTGGCGCCGTTCCAGAGGTTCGGGCCAAACGTGTTGATGCCGTACTTGATGGCCGTTACCGGGTACGAGTTGACCCAGTTAAGGTCGGTCCGCGTAGAGTTGTGACCGTAGGGGCCACTGTTGGCGGGACAGCTATCATACTGGCACGCACTCGTGCGATCCTCCGGCTCTGCATCACTTGAGCCTATCGCAAATGTGTAAGTTTTGTATTCAACACGAGGGACTGGTACCGCCAAAGGTTCACTTACCACTGCCAGACTTGTTCTCCGCAGGTGCCGAAAGCACAACATCATGACCTGCCGCATTCAGAGCGCTATTCAATGACCTGAGGTACAGCTCAGCCCATCCATCGTCGTTGCCCTGGATGATCCTGACGGCCTGTACGGCCAGGATGTTTAGAAGCGCAGCAGATACAGAAGCCTTCATTGTGTCAATGTAGAATAAACCGATGGATATTTGTTGAGGCCCACGAGAACACAATCACAAGATCGTTGTGTCTCACACGCGGAGCGGATGCTTAGATAAATACGCTTGTGACCATCGCGTGCCTCCATAGTAGATCCTTATTATCGTCCTAACTAATCTTCTCTACCGAGCGATCCAAGCACCAGAAGGGTTGCAACGCCCGTAAGAGCCGCCAATCATGGGCAGCCATAACCCTGGTCAACTAGCGGCTTGAAACCAGCTCGCCACCTAGCAGCGCAGAGGCCAGCACGTGCGGCGCCATTGGCCCAATTGAAATAAGCCCAGGACCTTGAGCAAGGGTAGTGTCAAATGCATCCAGCGGAATATTGACCGCTGAACTCTGAACTTTGTTGTGACGGAGAGAGAAGCGAGGAATGCAGAAGAAACTAACACCGGTGATGGTGCAATTCTGGGAGCCTCGGGCCGAGCCGGTGGATATTCTGTGCTCCGGGACTGGAAGGTCGGTTTTTATGGTTGACAACGACCTGCATGTGCAATATCCCCCCGTGGGTTGCCTCACGAGTTGCCATTGGGGATCGGCCGGCATGCAGATCCCATCGGCAGCTTCCCGGGAGGATGGGGTTTTGCGGGCCGTGGAGGATCGGGCGTTTCGGGGGTTCCAGAGCTCAGATGAAGTTCAGGGACTCCTGCCAACCGAGACACGGTCGGACGATACGCGGTGTTTCACCACCAAGATGAGGATGATATTTGAGCACTGACACATAAAACCCGCAATTGCTTGTGATAATAACCCTTCCGAGGTCTTTGTATAATCCCATTCTAGTAGTCGTTTTTCTTTTTTTTTTTCGTTTACGAGATGGCTTTCCGAGTGACCCGGTCGGTTCTACTGCCAATTCAGGACACCGATGGTTGATGTTCTTTATCCAGATTGGAGGAAATATATGTGCCTTATTATTTACCTTCAGACAACATGCAATTATAGGCCAGGATGATCATGAATAGTACCTTTACCCTAGCAGCTTCGCACTGTTCGAGAATGCGTTCTATCAAGGGCGATCTCATCTATCCCATAAACTAGCTCGTATTAGACGTGAAAGCATTTCATCAGAAACATGGATTATACCCGATCAGTTGCTAAATTTTAACAAGGCATGATGATAGGTTTCACTATATGCCTTAGTTATTGTTGCGTTCTGGACCAAGCCCACCGAACGACTCTCTTATAATAATATTTCGAGTCTACCCATTAGTACACATGAATTATCAATGCAAGCTCTCTTATGTTGCTTATTTAATGCATTTTATGCTGTTTAGCCCAAAACAGATGTCCTGACCCGCTGCAATGCATCATCTCTCACTTGAATAGTTTGACAAGGTTTGAGTGAAGCTGCCAAGTCAGGTAGCCTACCCTATAGTCGACCAGCCAAGAAAAAAGACTCAATTTCCGAGTTGGAAAAATGGCCATTTTCCTCACAGCACCGCATCTTGAGGCTATGACCTCGAGTTGTATTTATTGACTGATATTCACTAGGGAGGAGGCAGGAAACCTCTCGGCTTGTCGTGCAGCCAACTGAGATTGCGTGTGACTCTCTCCTAACTAATAAATTAATGTATAAGTCAGGTTTTCTAGCGGGCCATGTTGTTTGGTGTATCAAGCTAAATTCTCTTGTTTTTACTCATCACCATGTATCAAGCTTTTATTAAGCTTCTCAGTTAACCACAACTCCCATGTTAAATAATTGACCGGAAAGATGCATAGCTGGCTGCAAGTCTTAAAAAACTTGGTCATCGGTTGCCTTGATACTAATGTCTACCTAGAATTTGCAACCCTTACATCTCCATTCGTCCTACATGCACCTGGATAACCAAGGAATGTATTACTGTGAGACATGGTATAGTTTCTCTTTCCTCGAGAGACGAGAGGATCCAGGAATACAGTGGTCTCCAATATCTACATTCTGGTATCTGTGGGTAACACCCCCGGTTGGCCAAATTCTGCTACTTCGAATGGCAGAGTCACCTATCACTTGAGATATTTTCAGGACTTGGGACTTGAGGTCTCGTTAAACGCTATTAAAACTTCCACTTTTCCTCGAACGATATATCTCAAGATGTGTGAATACTGCTTATTCCTGAAATTGAAGATGATTCGCTAACGGATGCAGGCAAGCTTTTGTGGGTCCGATGCCAGATCCTTTCACCATCAGCGAAAACTTTCTGCCCTTACGTTGTAAAAAAAGATTTTCGTGGCATTAAACATTATAAATACAAAAGTATCAATGCATACAAAGCTATCAGGCTGGTATTGTTATAATCAAAGTATCATTGTGATCATTTCAGCCAAATATTTACTAATTCATATTCATATAGGGTAGCTTGTCAGATCCATGATGTTTCTCCCAGATATACTTTACGAAACAAGAGAGCCTGTGCTATCATATCTTAGCCATTCATGCGGACAGTGGAGCTTTTTTTCTCCGCCGTGTTCATAATAATATTCTTAAGATCCGAAAAGTACCGTTCTATGAGGTGGACCGTCAGTGTGATTGGCCATGCTTGTGGCCGATGACGGCTCAGATGCCAAGATGACAGTGCTTCGTTAGCTGATGACGAGTCTTGCACTGCCACCCTCGTTTGGCATTAATTGAACCTGATACGTTCAATTGAGGAGAAGGTTTTTTTTTTTTTTTAATTACAGAAGCCTCGAGACGAGGCCCCAGAGGAGGCAATTGCTGATGCCCGCAAAGCTTGTAGATTACAGTGGGCGCCTTCCCCGAGATGATCGACGCCAGCAAACGGCGATATGTCTCCAGCAGCAGATCATTGGGCGGCTCTGTACACGGGACATCGCTGCTGGAGACAGGATTCCAACGCGACAAGAGCCAATCCCTGCGTCCGACCCATGGTGAAAACTACCTGACAAGCCACAATGGTGCCGGACAAGGATTTGGGCATTTAAGCTTAAAAAAAAAATCACGGATCGGGGCGGGATGTTGCTATGTCGCAGACCGGCAGGCCCATAGGCTAATTAACTCGGCGCCATACTCGGTCCGTAATTCCATTTCCGCCTGCCCTGGCTCGATGGCTACGCCGCCCAGGGAGTCACTGTAGAATGCGGGCCGATCTGTCTTGAGAACGGGCCCTCGGCGACGCTGTGTGGAGGCTAGTGTTGCGTGGACGCCGGTGCAATTATGTCGCTCTCCCGCTGTGATTGGCTGGCTCCACCATATGGCACATGGGCAAGGTACCTGCCTCAGAGCCAGACTGGGCGACCGACTCCTCCAGGAAGGTCCCGTACCTAGTACCTGCCTTGACAGTTAGTGCTTCTTTTTCCGACCTCCTCGGAGGTGGCAGGTCCCCCTTTGCACTGCCCCATTGATGGGCCAATACCAGATCTCATCGTGTGCCTCACCTTGCCCGGCTCCACCTCTTCTCGTACAGACTCTTTCGTTCCGTCTCTCTGACCATATTTTCTCTCCCAAACCCTCTCTCTGCTCATGGACTTGTCCTGGACTGCCCTACGTTTCCTCGCACTCAAATTCTCACATTAATAGACCCGACACCTCGAGCCGCGGACGACATGCCAATGAGTTATTGTTGCAGCAAGGACCATGTTCGCTGTGGCGCTCACTTCGACGAGCCATGACCGCAGGAAAACTCAAAAAGCCAAACCGAGAATTCAACGCCATTGCGAAATCGAAATCTCAGTCGGCTTCCCTGAAACATTGAGGCCTCCAACTGAGCAAACTACCATGACGTCTGGGTGGATCACACGCGTTTAGGCCATGGGTCTGGTAATTACCAGGTTCTCCGGCCCGCACCTGATTGCTACCATTCAGTTCAGAACCTGGGTGATACGCCTGCAGGATTTGTAAGTGCCACATCTGCAAGGAGGACCACTCCTTGGGAGAGCTCATTTATTATTTCTATCTCCCCTCGCTTGAAGCCACCCGAGGACTCTCTTGTTCGTTCTTTGGAATTGAAGTTTCACTTGGTCACCCTCTGGTCGAATCTCGATCGCAAACCCACCATGTCCCACTTGACACTACCCAACCTTGCCGACCTAACACGCCGGACTCGACCTCGCGGGTCATGTCGGGGTTCGACCTGAGAGAAGACTGGCGGTATACCTTCTATTTTGCTCCCCGGGTCGACATTTGTCAACCTAGTAAAAGCAAACCGAAGAGGTTCGTTATTACGTTGGAAAGTTACCATCACCTTAAAAACCAAGCCGCGACCACTACTTCATGACTATCTTGGGATTTAAGAGGAAATTTCCCCGAAAAACTTGCATCCACCCGAGAACATTCCCTGGTTGATTTCTTCATTTTATTGCCCGGCACTAAGTTTGCCTGACTCTCGAGACACTCTGAGAGGCATGGTTTGCCTCAAATTGCCCAAGTGGTTTCTTTGATTGACCTGAGACTCTTCAACTACCCCTCCATTCCCCCCTCCCTTTCTCCTGCAGACATCAGTTCTTGTCCAGGGCATTCGAGTTTTGTTATCTCGAATTTCGAGCCTTGATTGAAGCAGTTGCTTCGAAAACAACAATAAACCAACTTGTGTTTCCCCGAGCTGAGGCTTCCGACTACAATGACCAGTTTCGGTCTGGGTGATTCCGTTTACAACCCTAATGACCAACTGATCATTATCATCGCCAGACCTGCCTTCAGGGACTCAGCGAGGACGTTGGGTGCTAGGAGGGTTCATGATCAAAGGATTTGAGGATGGAACCCTCAAACCGGTCTCTATGAGCCGCGAGGCCATCGGACAAGCGGTGAAACTGCATATTTGAAGCCTTGTCAGCACTTGGACGCTGTAAGGCCATGTTGGTACATGGGCCGCATTTCGACCTACCAAGCAATTTCTTTGGGTCACACCTATACGTCGGCGGAATCACTGCCTTGTACAGACATTTGGCTTCAAGCATTGTCTAATATTCGTGCAAGCTTCGGTGTCCTCCCCGGGGTATCTTCGCGGTCTTCGCTATCGTACGTCTTTGTGGATTCTGAAGTGCTTCCTTTGCGAACCCTACTCGTTGCTTCTAATGGTGATCTGGACCGGCGGTCCTGAATTCTCGGAGATGCGGAATTTAGACGACCGGGAGTGCCGGCACTCGAGGAGGGAGGGCTTTGCCCAATAGTAGGTGGACTAGGGACATGGAGACTGTCGGCAATCGACGGAGCGCGGCGATGTTTGCCTTCGCCATGGTCTTGTTGGATGCTCGCACTTGCAAGTACGGCCAGTCTGTCAACAGGGCTAGGTTCGGGCCTCGCCTGTCCAAGAACGAGGGCTGGTAATGCTGGAAGGGTAGGGGGCTGCGGTTGCGGAAGCAAAGGCTGCCGTTGCTCTGGTGCAATAGCAACTGACGTATGGCTTGAAGATGCGGGCTCGGATGACCGGTTTTCTCGTTTGATGCCTACGATCGCATCCAGGACCTCCCTCGTGTTGCCCTCCCTCGTGTTGCCCTCCCTGGAAACTGGCGGCGCAACGTACTTTGGAAGGATGGGACTTGCCGACGGCGCCCTCGACAGTGGTTGAATCGGAATCTTGGGCGCAACTGATGAAGTGGTTGACTGGCCTGCGCTAGCTTTGGCGATGGTGGCCTTTGCTGCTTCGGTGGCAGGTTGATCGGGAAAAGCCTGCAGGAACTTGTCGATTTCCTCGCTTGCGACACCGTGATAGCCCAACAACATTCGTAAGCGCGAATTTTCGAGAGCGACATTGCGGGCCGCCTGCTGCATTTCTAAGGTGGCCTCGACACCACGGCGCTCATAGGTCTGGAGTTTTCGTTGCAAGCCCTCAACATATTCTTTGTGACGAGCGCGGGAGCGGCGTTGGTTGTCACGAATACGGATGGCGGATGGGTTCGCTGAACCCTCACTCTGCAGGGGAAACGAGTCAGAGAAATTCTGGAACTCGTGACTAGGGATGGGCAATTCCGAAAAACCCTAGCTTCCCTCGGAAGGAGGGCTTGGGGTTGACGACTTACCTTTCCTCCCGCCATGACTACGCGTACAGGTCAACTCGAAGGGTTAACTCGGGGCTTCAAGTTGGCCTACGCTACAACGACAATTATTGTAGGGCCAGCGAGAACGAGACAAGGCCTCTTCTTCATGTATCGCTGGTGCCGCCAAGTCTAGTACGCGCGTTGGGATGGCCGAGCTCCGAGTTCTTGGCAGAGATCCATGTCCCAGCAGGGCCGCAGATCCAGCTGCCGAACGAAGTGACTAGCGCCAAGGAGGTTTTAAACGTGCATCCAACCATAACAACCCTATCGGGACCTCGAGCTTTGGGATTGGGGATGCGGATGGCTCAAGGATTTCTTGGCGCGGTGTCACTGGGGTGGCATTACTGGCGAGCGGTCACTTGCGGGCATCGATCCCACGGCGCAGATGGCAGCTAGGAGCGAGGCCAGCGGTGCTGATTGTTCATTGAGTGTCTATCGTTACGCAGATGGAGTGACGGCGTGACATTTGCGCATCCTCTCCTTGGCTGACCGTCAGATGGGCAACCGAAGGCGGCTGACTTACTTGAAGCAAATAGCGGGGACGATTGTAGGGCCACCCGCCATAGCCTCCGCCGAATTTCGAATCCAAGGTGCAGTTATGCAGTTTTGCAGGGGAATGTCTCTCTTGCGTGGGATTGCCCAGCCGCACAATCGGCCCAGTTTTTGGAGCATGTTACCGAGCGGGCGAGTGCTGCGCCACGGATTTTCGGGGCAACCGACTGCCAAGCCAGCCTCTCGGCTCGTTGTATCCGATTGACCTACGATGCCGACTTTCCAGTGCGATGGAGAAACCTTTTGCCTGGAGCGTTTGGCGCCAGCACGCCCTTGGCAGCGGGCCAATGTGCAGCGGGGAGCGACGACTCGGGTCTGGGGTTGAGAAGAGTAATACCATCCGGGCCGGTGCTCTGGGCCAAGGTGCCCGCGGCCCCCAATTGCCCCTCGTGATCCGCCGGACTGATGAAGCCCTCACTGGCTAGAGTTTTGGCCGTGCGGTGCCACTTGTTGAGTACCGAGAACGAGAAGTCTTGGCTACGGAGCAGCCCTAGACCAGGGAGCTGTCCCAGTGGCGGAGAGACTACAACGGTTAAAACGGAACGACACACTGTGGTGGTGGTGCTCCCCCAGGCCCGCAACTAACTCACCGGCACGATTACCCAGCGATGACAAGAGTCGAGACCATTGTGGCCAAGGCTTGGCCCATTCTCAACCAGCCCATAGGATGGCTCGTAGAAGGGGGGAGCATGCACCGCGTTGTACCATGTGCCGCCTAATCCGCTTGGCAGTGTTGCACAATTCGACCAGACCGGGAGGCGGGATGAATTCGGAAAGCGGGAGCAGAAAATGGGATGGGCACTTGAGTCTGCCCCCATTGTGCTCGGCGCAACGGCACTGTGAGGAGTGATGCAACGAAGTGAGACTCAATACTGAGTTTTTCTCACCAGGCATGCCGAATTGGGCGTTGTTTACGTAACTACGTAGAGGCCGTCAAAGCGACGGGGTGAAATTTTAGGCTTGCTGCTTCCCGTCATTGACGAGTTGATTTGCTGGCTTATGCGAAGATTTTCGTGCCATATGCTGATTTGTATGACTTGGCAAGCCTGATTGACAGACGTCATTTCATTTCATTTCCAACCAATATGCAGCGGTGTAAGAGGGACCCTCGTTGAGTGAGGCAGTGCAACGCCGAAAACCCGAAAAACATTCCCGTCGTAATTCAATCAGGGCATGCGCGTATACTCCGTAAGGACAATCACAAGCAGTGAGTGACATTGGAGATGGGTTCGACGGGGCTATTTTTGTATCAGATAATATTGCTCGGTTAGGATTAGGCATGGTTCAGATGATTGATGCGAAATTCACAAGCCTTTTTTTACTTCCCGATCGAGACATAGCAAAATGGGGACTGTCAAAAGTCCAACCCCAACGTTGATTAATTAGCAGCCTGGTTAGAAATGCTGGTTTTAGTTGATAAAATGGGGTATCATGATGCTTTAAAAGGAAAATGTTCCTGACCCTGCCGCTCCCTTGTTCCCTCAGCCCTGAATCAAATCTCAGTTCTCGGACCTTTTTTTTTTTTTGACTCATCCATGCAGCCATGACGCCGTCCTGTCTCCGTTGCCTGGACCCTTGTTCATATCCACGTGTCTCCTTCGCCCTAAACGAATTACTTGAACAATCGCTTGCCAGTGCGGGTCGAGAACCTCTCGACACCGTTGTTTTGTTGTGCGTGCCACAACTGCTGCATTCCCACACCTCGGCTTTCACCGGACAGCCTGTACCTTCGCCATGCCTCGCGTAAGTGATCAGGCCGTAAAGGACCGCGTTTGATGTCAATTTCGGCCGGGGCGGCGTCTGATGCTTCCTTGTCGTCTTCGTTGCTGCCTTCGGGTGCGGCGTCCTTGGTGGAGGGGGGCGTCCTTGGTAGATCTGTCTGCTTCTCGCCAGCATTGATCCATTCTCCTTGCACGGCTCGAGCCGCCTCGATAATTTCACCCGCAAATAGCTTAGCGACGGCCTTGACGGCGGTGCTGACGTTTTGAGGTACTGATTGCGATACAGTTGCGTTGACCACCTAAGAAGGGAAGTTTGAGTTAGTCTTTCATGAAGGCCGTGAACCAAAAAGCACGTAGATTTGAACATACTCGCTTGACAACCGAATCTGCCAGCTTGGCAGCACGCCAGAGCTCATACCGGTTATATTGCTGGCTGTCAAAGGCTTCGACAAGCATTGCACGTAATCTTATTTCCTCTTGCTTCTGCTCCTGTGTCCTGGCAACCACATCTTCCAGGGCCATCTCGGCCTTGTCGTCATCCTCCTCGTCCTCGCCTTCCTTGTCGCCGCCTTGGCCGCTCACGTTCGTCGGCGCGCGCCCACCTGCGACGCTGGACGCCTGCTCGTCGTCTGCATTCTTTGCATTCTTGGCCTTGCGGCCGCGCTTCTTCTTGGGAGCGCCGTTGGCTGTGACGCCGCTGGCGCTCCCGCTGACATGTGAGGATGCGTCGACGGACGGTGAGCGCGGGTATGGCGAGCCGGCTTCGGGGGGGAAAGATGTCTGGCGAAGAGGATGGGCGGGCGTTCCGGCGGCGGAGGCTGAGGCTGTTGAGGGCTTGCGGCGCTTGCCCGGGGGCCCGTTGACGTCCATGGTCGAGGATCGCTTCTTGTTCGGAATCTGAGCGGGGGATGGATAGGGAGGTGACATGGCCGAAGGAGACGTTGCGTAGGGCGGAGACGCCATGGTTGTGGAATGCTTCGCGAGTGCGCTAGAGGAGGAAAGGGTTTAGAATGGTGATGGGTCGAGGTCTTGCTTGTTGGCGATTGGATTTGACGCTGAGGTTGGGCGACGATGATGACGCAGTTGTCGATGAGAAGGTAACGAGGGGACGACGGCGGATGAGAGAGGTGCGCAGTACAGAGATTGCGCCGTTGTGGTCGAGTGACGGGGGTGTGATGAGACTGGATGGTTCCTTCAACGTTTGGTAGCTTCGGCTCCGATTCACGTCCCTTCTCAGGTCAGACGCGCAGAGCTTCCCAAAGCATTGCCAGTGAGACGTGACGATATCACGTGATCGGGAGCGTGCCTGCACTTAGCCTGCCTTGCCTTTTTGCGGCCTGGCGTGCTGCCAGCCCCGCCTTTTCCCCGTTACATGGCTCTTTACCAATCCTAAAGGCGCAATTTTTTTTTTGACGTCAAAAATGGTAGCAGGTACCTGCCGATAAGATAACGCGAGGTACGGGCCTATGTACCCCTCCCAAATTTCCCTCCATGTAGTTCACCCAGTCGGCGCTCCGATCCGGCATCTTTTTCTTGGAGCGGGCAGACTTTCCGAGTGACTGCAACATCCGTCCACGACCGCATTGACTTTGTTGCCGGCCTATTTGATTGTTTACCTGTTTTTAAGTCCCCTTCTCTCCTTCTCCAGTCCTCTATTCCATCCATCCCGTCTTCCCTCACTGCACAATGGCTCCTTCCGAAGACACAGCTGCAGGCGCCCCCGTTGACCATGCCAAGAAGCGCAACTTCGACGTTGCCAGCGCTTCGGGGTCGTCCACGAACAGCGATGACTCCTCGCGCAAGAAGAAGCGTCGCGAGCGAAAAGCCCACAAGAAGAGGGCCTCGGCCACGTCCGACAGCCTCACCGTTGCCCTCAACGGCCGCCGCGGCGCATTTGAGAGCCGTCGCAACAGCTTGGGCAAGGCCGCCCGGGACCCCCGCGATGAGCCCGTCGCAAAGAGACGTGCACTTCCCGGCACTGGCTCCCGGCCTCAGTCGCCGAGCCCCGTCATCGATTCTGATGGATTGAGCCGTCCGAGTATGCTCCCCTTTCTTTTTCTCTGGTCCAAAAGCCCGCGCTTTGCCCCGGTGGGACGGCGGGCACACAAGCGACCCCTGGCTGACATGACGTGATAACCCCCTCTAGGTCGTGGAACCCGAAAGCGACGAGATGAGACTGAGGAAGAAGCCAGCGAGCGGCTCGAGAAGATGGCCGGCGCCGTGCGCACCTTGCTCGAATGCGTGGGCGAGGACCCTGATCGCGAGGGCCTGCTCGCCACTCCTTCGCGCTACGCCAAGGCCCTGCTCTTCTTGACAAAGGGCTACCAGGTCAACGTTGAAGACATTGTCAACAATGCGCTGTTCCACGAGGGCCACAATGAGATGGTTATCGTCAAGGATATTGAAGTAAACAGGTACGCTTTGCTTTAGCTGCATTGAGTCTTACTCGAACTAACATCAAGGCAAAGTTTGTGCGAACACCATCTTGTGCCCTTTACCGGCAAGGTAGGACCCAGCATGTACCGACCAAGTTGAAAAAAGTAACCTGCTGACGTGAAAACCTTTTCTTTTTCTCAGATGCACATTGGCTACATTCCCTCCGATACCGTCATAGGCCTCTCCAAGCTCCCCCGCATCGCCGAAATGTATGCCCGTCGCCTGCAGATCCAGGAGCGCCTGACCAAGGAGGTTGCCCACGCCATCATGGAGATTCTGAAGCCCCAGGGCGTGGCCGTCGTCATGGAGTCGAGCCACCTTTGCATGGTCATGCGTGGCGTCGAAAAGACGAGCACAACCACCATCACAAGCTGCGTTCTGGGCTGCTTTGAGCAGAGGAGCAAGACCCGAAACGAGTTCTTGAGCCTTGTTGGCGTCAACCGATAAAAAGAGCTGCCTTGCCCTGTTTAATACTCTGCCGACGTCTTGAAGGCTGTAGAATTGTCTGCATACACGTACAAAGAGATGGCATACTGTTAGACGACACATCGCCGCGATACTGCTGCTGGCTCTCTGTCACTACCACCTTGTTTTTAACTTTCTTTCCTTCTTTTTTCTTTGCATACCAAACGGCGTTTTATTAGGAAAATTGGCCATGTATTTTTGTCTCAACAGTCCCTAGGAGGTTTCTGGCGTGAGACCACGTATTCAACAATTTGGGTCTTGATTCAACAGCGCTGTTTTGGTTGGGTTGGCTGGCTGTGGTTGGTTTTTATACACATCCACGAGATGAGACGAAAACGTCCCTCCACGATTAGATGGGTTCCGGGCTCAACGCCCAGGAGAGAATAAACTGGTAGATTTGATATTTTCACAAGCAAATAGTCTAACAAGAATGCGAATGTTGATTTCGAGCGAATTGCTTCCCCTGCTTGTTCGCCATGCGTGCTGCGCCATCGTAACTAGTACTATATATATATATATGTGTGTTTTGATAGGCTCCACAAGGAACCCAATAGTTGCTGAAAGATGAAAAAAACCTGCAAAAGCATTTTTTTACCGCATCCCTTGATCCTCGCCTATGTCGCCGAGCATGCTCTCCTTTTTAGAATTTGTGTCCTACACAGTCTGCCCTCTCTCAGTACGCCCCTGGTCAATGATACATGTACACTTGAAAAATAATGATGAGAACCCGATATAATAATACACAACATATTCTCTCGCCGCACCTCAACTCCTTGGCCATTTCCCATTGGTATCAGGCCTGAACACCCTGCTCCCGTACACGCTGGCAACTATGTCAATTTACTCCCCATCTAAGAGAGCATCCATCCCATTGCGTTCATTCTCCAGAGACGCTGTTGTTACAGGCGCTTCACTCGTTTCGTCTTTCTTCTTGTTCTCTTCCTCGTCGTCTTGATTCGTCATCTCCTTGAACATTTGGTCCACGTTGCCCTCGTCTTGTTTTATCATGTCATCCATGGCCGTGGGCGATGCTGGTCCGCCGCTGTCGCCAATAGAGCCGCCCATTGGGCCCCAGATATCTGATCCCCACATCTTCTCGGCTTGTTTTCTGCCTTCCTCAGTCCGGGAGAGGATTTCCAGAGCCTTACTCTTTCCAGCCTCCGTGTTTAAGTTGATGCCGTCATCTAAGCCTTGTAATAGTCTGTCTTCGAGAGACATAGAAGAACTGTCGCCAACCAATTGTGGGCCACCAGCGCCCAGCGGCCCAGCATGGAACCTACCATCCATTTCCATTAAGCTCGAAGAATCATGATCCTGTGAGCTTCCGTTGGGATGCCCCGAATCGCTGTCTTGGGAACTTTGTCTTCGTGGGAAATAGGTGGGACCACCGTAGCCCGATGGAGGTGCAATGGGGCCGGCCGCCATCTGTGCAGCTGCAGCCGCAGCTTCCGCATTGGCTGCCTTCCGCCTGAGGCTGTTTGCTTTCCCCTTGGCGTGTTCGGGTAGGTCATCAGGGTTGTCCACGCCATACTCAACTAGCATCTTTTGTAATTTTGTCGGCCTAGGCTTCCTGGTGCTTAGAGACACCTCCGAAATGGGTGGTGCATTGGGGGCTACCGGGCACCACTTATGAAGCTCTTGCCTGAAGAAGTTGGTTTCGTAAGCTAACAGTACTTCGGCGCCCTCAATCTTTCTCAAATAAAACCTCTGAGTCTCTGCTTCAGCCTCGGTAGAGAGAAGTGGATTACAGTAGCGAGAAATATGATTCCGGAAACCTTGAGCGTTATCAATGATGCGGTTGAGGATATCTTCTTCTTCAGGCTGGAAGGGGAGTGTCGTCATCTCCTCTGATAGGGCGATAAGATCCTCAAGTTTTGGCCGAGAGGCATCTCTTGGAATCTTCATTCGCCAATCACAAATAGGGCATGTATACTTGTCATCTTCCTTGACCTTTCCGCGTGCAATTTTGAGACATTTGTAGTGATACCTAATTCGGGTGTTAGTAATCCGTTCAATCTTGTGTTATCGAGAACTTACCACTCGTGGCAGAGTTCACATTCAATCATCATGCCAGCCTCAACTCGCCGGCATATGCAAAACACCTGCCGGGAACGACCATCGTCCCATTTATTCGAACCGGGCTCAGGAGTCACCTCTCTTGACACAGGTTCCCCGGGTAGCCTTGGCGTGTCGTGTTCAACATCAAAACAGTCCTGGTTTCGTTCAAGGACATACTCCAGGTGACTCTTGAGAATGTGTAGAGGGGCATTCGACTTTCCGAATAGCTTCTTGCCCTTCCTCATCCAATCTTCATGGCGCTTTCGCTCGTTCTCCAGGTCGATGGTGCCATTAGGCTTCGAGTTGAGATCGTCTAATTTCTTGGCAATTTCGACCACCTCGGTATACTTTGGGCGGTTTCGAAAATCGGGGTGGCGGCATCTTTCAGTCAAGTCAATAATTTGCCGATGGGCTTCTCGTTGCTTGTGCAGAATCTGATCCACAACCTCCAACGTTTCTTGCGAGACGGGCAAAGCGTTAATCTGAACTTGATTGGATAGAGCCTCAAGTTGGGGGTAGTGCACGAATTCCGCATTGATGAGCTCTCTGGCTTTCTTCTCCCAGGCTTGCCCTGCCGCAAGTTGGTCGACATAAAATGCCAAGTGGTCGTTGTAAGGAGGAAGTTCCAATCGGTTGCCTTCGTCAATAAGCTCCTGGACGTCTTTGAGGGACAATATTACTCCGCGACTTGCGCGGGCCTTATGGTTCCAGCGTTGCTGCTCGAGTACTCTTGATAGTCGCTCAACTTCAGGTGTATCCACGTTGAAGCTGCGTCCTTCTTCGAGCAGCTCCTCTAGAGCTTCTGGGGACTCGCTAGCAGCATTCTCCAGGGCCCGGGAAGCGTTTCTCTGAAATTCCTTGACGGCATCCGCACGCTCCTTGAGTTGCATAATTTCGGGACAATCAAACCCAATGTGCTCGGCTTCTTGAAGCAGCCGATAGATATTGGACACGTTGCGTGACTCACGCTCCTTTTGTTCGTGCTCCGCATTGCCAATGGATTTTCGCATGCCGACCTGCCAGACCTTCTCGTTCTTCCGTCGATTTTGTTGCTTTCTAACAGTGAAATTCGTCGCTTCTTCCACCCAATCGTTGCATCGATCAACAAATTCGCGGAGGAGTGGTAGAGAGGGAAGGCTGAATGGGATGCGTTCACCTTCGTGAAGGAGGGTGCGAAGGGTTTTTAAAGAGGGCGTGGCTTCTTCATCCAAAATCTTCTCGTATTTCTCCTCCCATGCCTCAGGTGTACGTGCCTTTTCAATCACCTTGTTATATGCAGCGTCCATATCATCATTCGTCTTCCGATAAAAGAGAACGTGCGAATCACCTGCAAATCGCCGCTGCTCAGGCTCGTCACAGCAGGGGTGCGATCCTGCGTGCAGTAGACACAATACCTTGCCGGAATTACGGCATTTGAACCGCGAGAGATAGGAAAATGCTTTGCAGTAGTTACAGCATTGTTCTTCTTCATCCTGCACATCTTCATCCTCAATCTTGAATGTCAAGGGGCATGAGTCTTCGCCTTTGCACGTTATAGGGCATTTATGAGGAGACGCCTCGAGATGCTTGGATAAAAACTCTTCGCGTTCGGAAATTTCGCGCTTGTGGATGCGATCCAAAGCCGGCGCGAGCCATTTTGCAGTTTGTATTGTAAGGCCAGCGGATGTGCTTCCTTCTGCGGCCGTCCAGAGGAGTTCGTCGTGGGAGAAGCAGGGTTGTCTTCGAAACTGTTGGAGCCGCTCGACACCTGCCAAGCCAAATTGCTCCCAGTCGCTTGGCGCAAAATTGACGGCTTCGTTGAAGTTGAATCCGTGATTGAAGCCAGCGTGATAGGCTTGAGGGAACGTAATGACCAACTGTCCTGCTCGCTGATCAAGAGCGTATACTCGAACACCAGCTTTCTTAAGTTGCTCTGGTGTTAGTAGAGTCACAAGTTGGAATAGGAGATCTGGTTGTGTCTCAAACAACTCCGGAACAGCCTCTTTCATAGCGGCCTCGAACTTTTCAGCATCTTCACCTGGAATGCCATACCAAGTCTTTGTCGCACCGAGGTGCTGATAGTTGGCCGAGTAGGCATAGTGGTCCTCGTTGTGCCAACAAAATGTTGAGAAGATCATGCCAACATAAACCCACGGAACTGTCATCCCAGATATATCCGATTTGATGTGCCTGAATAAACTCTCCGGGTGGAAAGGAAGCACGTTCAAATTCCATGGGTCGGTAGCATAGGGATTGTTTGGGTGTTTTTCGACGGTGGGAAATCCTGAACCGTGGGTTGTGCAATGGATGTCGGCGCCGTATTCAACTTCGACAGTTTCCTCGAGATCTGCCACCAATCGCCAAAATTCTGTCTCAACGTCCTCTTCTGTAACGGGTCGGTGGCATTTGAGAGTATTATCAAAGGGCATCTTCTTCTCAAAGTATCCTTGTTTGAAGTCGTTTGCCTTTTGCTGAAACTGTCTCAGAGAATAGAGACCGCCTTCCTCGAAGCCGAATTGGCCATCGCCGACAAGACAACGAGGGCAGTTCCATTCAGCCTCAGGCTTGCGCTTGACGGGAGGGTCAAGGCAGGCACCGTGGTACGCATGATCGCACGATTCGCAGAGAAGGAGAGCGCCTGCATCATCTCCTCTTGCACAAGTCTCGCATTTCTATATTTGAATTAGATGGAAATTTTGAAAATAGTGGTTAGAGTTCCTTACCTCTCCTGTCGGGACAGGTTCATCTCGTGGAATTCTCGGTACTGAAGGACGGAATGGCGTCATGTGTGATCCAGCCACAGTGGGGACGACGGCATCTGCAGGCGCACAATGTTAGCTAGAATGTCATGCGGCCAATCAGAGATGAGCTGGGTCATCGCTGTGGAAATCCCTGCACATGGTACCACAAACCGCACTGAAGCGGAAATGCTCTGCGCAAGCCAGCCAGTTCCGGTCGCCGGCGCTGGGATCCGGGGAACGAAAGAAAAAAAAAAACATAACGCCCGACTACAGACCCTGGCACCACTTTACGTACCTTTTTTGAGACGCTTACTGCGACGACTTCCACCATCGGCATCCTCCTTGTCTACATCGGTATCCTTTTTAGTCGAATCCGAGGAGCTGTCACAACTGAGTTGACGCTTGAGCGCCGTGGCCGCCAAACTTGATGCGCGGTTGTCTGGGGTGTTCTTGGTGGATGAGCTAGGGCTGTCAAATGCGCGAGAATCAGGGGTGAAGCTCTTGGAGTCGCCATTTGCAACACGATTGACACTCGTAAAGCCAGAATTGACCGCTGTAAATCCTCCCGAATTGATTGCCGTAAACCCAGAAGAGGTGGGGGCTGGCGGGGCCTCTGCCATCGGAGTATCCCGGTCGACTTCTTTTTTGACGCCGTTGATGCTTGCTTGTAAAGCATCAGATGCGTGGCGAGCTGGGGAGTCGCCCCTACCACTTGCGGGAGTGTTGACTGCCGATCGCTTAATCGGTGTTTGGGCCGGGCTTGGGGTCAAGGGACCACCGTATTCCTGCTCAAGTTGCTGGTGGACACCTGGCTTAGCCAGGCGCAAATACTCCTCGTAAGGACAAAGCCATCGCTGGTAAGAATTTTTTAGCGACGTTGACAGAGAGGACATGATTTTGCCGCTATATCCCAGGTCGCGGCCGATTTCTGCCCATTTCTTTAGCTTGCAAACCTTGTCGAATCCACCCCTAGATTCGACTGCTTTTTTTAGGCGATAAAGGTCAAGTGGTTTCTTATCCACATATGGAAGACGATGAAGATTGTTGCCATGTTGCTTATGAAATTTTGAGAGGCCGTCGAGATAAGTCAAATTCGCACGGGTGCCTGGAAATTAGTGTCAGTCTTGTCAACAAGCACTATCAAATAAGCAACAAAACACTCACTTCCTTCAACCGAATTGAGCTCTTGTTTTCGAGTCCTAAAGTGAAATTTCTACAAGTTGGTCAGTGGAGGTGCTCGATAACTGTGTGTGAGCGGTCTGTGCCAAGCCTGCCTTGGATGATGGCAGAATGAGGCGTTCAACAGGGCGGGCATACCTCGGTGTCGATGGCGAATTCGGGGTTCCACGACTCTGGAGGGACGATTTTGCAGATACCAAATTTCGAGGCTTCGGGCGTGATCTTGCGCATGTAATCAAACGGGTCCCGCCACTCCTCTTCCGTCGGGTAGTACGTTGGAGCCTCCTTGAGTCCGTGTGGGCGGCTCTTTTTGACGACGGGCTCTCGGACTGCTGTTGGTTGTCCTCGTCGCTCGACAGATGTGAGCTCCAATGGGGCGCTGGACATGGAACTGAGCGGTATCTGCGGATTCGAGGGATGGTAGCCGTTAGAGTTGACTTTGGGCTTTGGCTTGGACGACGAAGAGTTGGCCGTGACACCGACAGCGGGTGAGCTTCGCGAGCTGGCATTGGCGCTGTTGGAGCTGGCGGCCGCGCCGACTGTTGGTACTGACACCATTCTGGATACTGGAGCGTCGAAACAATTCGATAGGAGCGTCGCCTTGTTGCGGAGAGTAACGTTTATGTTGATTTGGCGTTAGGAGGATGATGTGGGCGACGAGGTCATGCTGAGTGCGAGGCCGATGTCGAGAAACCAATCGTCAAGGAACCACTAGCATGGCAGCAGGTCGAGACGGGTAGCAACCCACAGTCGCGGCGCGGGCGAAAATTAAACGCGAAAATATCGAATAGGCCTCCCGGCAGAGAGGAAAGGTGAAAACAGGACTGGTCGGAGAGGTTGATGTCGCTGGAGAGGTCAATATGGATGTCACGGAGGGAAAAGCTTAACTGGGGAGCGAAGCACACGAGAGAGATTGAGGATGGATCCAACCAACTAACACGGGCAGGTTACTTACAGGAGAGGAAAAAGGAAGTAGGGCGGGTGTCAGGACTGACAAGGTGGTCAGTACAAGTGCAGAAGTTGAGTAGAAAGAAAGTCGATGCGATTGCAACGAGTCATGCAACCCTGGGGAAGGTGGGTGTTGGCGTTGAGCGAGAGAACGAGGAAGAAGAGGGAAGGAAGAAAGGAAGGAAGGAGGGTGAGGGTCGAGGGTGGGTGTGGGAAGTGGGTGTGGTGTGTGAGAGCTGGGAAAGAATGGGTCGAGCAGCCAGATCTGGAGGTGGACGGGGACCTTGCTTGAGTGATGGGGGACTTGGGCGGGTACCTGGAGACAGTATGGTGGAATCAGCGATGGAGTGTGTATCTGGACGAACGCCGAAAAAGTACCTTTGGGTGCGCAGTGCGGCGACAGGAGGTTCCTTGGGTCGTGGAGTGCACCTGCGCTGCGCTGCGGCACTGCACCCTGGAGTGAGCCAAGTACCTGACGGCGCTCCGAACTTAAGAGAGTACCTTGCGCTTGCCAGCACCGACGCCGCCGCCAATGCCAGCCTGGCTGCCCCGGCCCACATCACGGGAAGGCAGAGCGACAACGGTGTCAGCAGTGACGGCGACCAGCAGCGCGACTGCCGACAACACAAAGAGCTAATTACGATGCTCCAAAAAGTCTACTGTTCGCATAGGCTCCCCCCCACGGGGGCTTCGCATCTTGATCCCGCTTCCGCGCCTTGGGCCCCCCTACGTTGCGCAAGCCGTACCCTCAAAGTCTACCTCAAGCAGCGGAAGACCCGGTGGGTTCTCGGGCCCGCAGGCGTGAAGTTGGAAACGACGCCAGGAACACCTTTCAGGAGCTGCACCGACCACCCAGCGCGCCTCATTACATCCCTGGCAATGCTTGCTCTTATTCTCAGCTTGCCCGACATCTCGTAGACCCCATTGCCGCCCTATTGCTCCCGTGGCGCCGCGAGACGCTTCTTCTGATACAGGGACCCGTGCTATTATGTGGAGGACCCACCTGCGACTACATCCGACCGGGCAGAAAACCCCCATTACCGAGACAGAGAGATGAGACCCAACAGACAGTCGGAGAGCCCAGACCAGCTGAAGTGATCGCGTCGCACACACGCCGCGACGATGCCCTTATGTCCTGGCCTTTTTCTTCTGCCATGGACTGACGCCCATGCCGCCAATTCTACTTGGCGTCGCTCGGCCGAGACGGCCGTCTATTTTCCCTTGCAAAGCCTCATGACGTTGGTGCCGCCAGATAACCAGCCCTCTAAATTACGACGCTCCCACCTCTGCGCCCCTGATATGTGACAGCCTCCTCTTGGGGAGGAAGCTTCTTTTTTTTTTTTTTCCCGCAACCCAAGGATCTGCAAACTACTAGATGTTCTCTCGCGGCCCGTGAGCGTGACTTCAACATGGCCTGCAACCTCATTCTGTGTATGCTTGCTGCGCTCTCAGATGCAACCTCTGCATGTCGGCATCTCCGTCACTGTATCTCGATTCTTCCGGCGACCTCATTATTGGCGCATCCCAAGCCTTGCGTGACATTGTGACATCAATGCAGAGTCACGCGCTGACAGGCGTGCCCCCATCGTGCTTAAAGTGGCGGGCTGCCCCCTCTTTTCCTATTGTCCCTAATTGGGGGCAGAAGCAAAACCAAGGGCGGCCCCAAGGCGGGCTCTTAAAAAATCAATCTGATATCGATCCTTTATGTGGCAGGGGTTAGCAATTAATTGGCCGCTACCGAGCCAATCAGGTCGAAATGACGTTCAGCACAAGGCGCCGCTCCACCGGGGGGTAGCCCTGGTCAGCACCCGCGGGGAACCCCGGCGGCGGCGCGAGTGAGACGCGACACTGTCCATGGGCCGACTTTGTGAGGTGTTCAATAATCCCGAATTACCGGACTTCTTGCGAGTCGGCGCAGAACACGCCTGCTATATGCAACTAATTACATTCCTTGATTTCGGGCAGACGTATCTGATGTGCAGAGGAAGAGTAAATGTGGCCCTGCAGCTAATAGGCGTGCGCTCTATGGAAACACCCCTTGCATCCAGCTGGTGCGGAATAGTGTGTGTGCACAGTGACATCCCTTGAAGCGACTAGCGCATGCCTCATCATCGGACCTCCAGGGCATGAACACAGCCAGCCTTGTGCTATGAAGAGAAACAGAGTTGGACTCAGGGGTGTTCTCGTTTTTTTTTTTTTTTTTTCAAACGTTGAATGAGTTGCGGGTATCTTGAAAATGCAGAATCTATGTGCCAACCAAACGCCAAGCCATGCTCTATCCCGCCCTGAAAATCCCACTATCATGACATGCATGCATCCCCCCTCCATGTCGGAGACGACGCTGTCATGTTTGCGTCGGCGCCTTCTTCGTCTGTCGTTTCTTTTTCAGTAGTTTCTGAACATCCTTGGCCCCTCGCACCCGAAGACTAAGTTCCTTCATCATGTCACCCCATGCTATCTCACCTCCACAAGAGGGGCATTTGCACTGCTCTGGAATCAATGCATCCCCCTTTTCGTTGGCGAGCGCATGTTTGCTCCAACAATCGAGGTGCCCCATCGCCTCACACCCCTCATTCGGACACATGGGATATAGCCCCCTGCCCGATTCCAGTTCTTGATGGCAATGCACGCATTTCCCCTCTCGCTCGAAAGAGACTATATCGTGCACTTTTGTGACGTAAGATTTCATGGGCGAGTAGTCAAGAGGTAGTGCATGTATACCGCGCGGGGCCGCTGGTGAGATGCCGCTGGCGGATGCAGGTTCGTAGTCTGTGAAGATTTTCATGGTTGCCTTTGGTGTCTCACCAAGGGCCTTAAGGCGTGCATCCCATGCGGTGTGCGCCTCCTTGGCAAAGAAATGCAAGCTCAATGGCCACCTTGCAAAACTCTGGACACCGAGAAGCAGCTGAAGGTTGGCGACAATTGATTTAAGGCTGTGCGTCGGCCGCCTTGGTGCGCCGCCTTTCTTCTTCTGCGTGCTGATTGAAATCCGCGACTCAGTTGGGATATGCAGCGATACGTGCGGATTCGTCAGGGCCCACCTAGAAACAAATACCATCAGTGAGCCGCCTTTGGAGGAAATTCATGCCCAGCTTTCGGTGCATGCCATTACATACTCGAATTTCAGAGCGGCCACCATGCTTGGAAACCCGGTGACGAGGATGATCATCTCCCACGGGCGCAGCGTCTTGCGCGAAGTGCGCACTGCACCCCCTGGGGCCTCGCCGTTGTGCTGCTTAAGGCGTCGCGGCGGATTGGGCGTGGACCCGATGTACAGCGATGCATGCCGCACCGTTGAGCGGAGGACATAGACAGTGTACAGTGCCGGGATCGGCTTGGCGAGATTTGACATCCTTACTTAGAAGATCAGGAATACCCTGGGGATGGTTTACAGGCCTTGGTGACGGGTTTTCTATTTCAAACTACTACTTTGTTTATCCGTTCACTCGGAGACACCTAGGGGATGACTAATCAGTGTAACTAACGAGCTTGAACCGACTGACGAGCTGTGGATGGCTTCACATGCTTGGTAATAGTTTGTGTAAAGCAAAAGCAATCTGATTAACCCATAGAAGGTTTGATTCAAAAGATCCGAATTAAAACACAAAACGCCGTTATATTGCCATGACCCTTCCCCATTGCTCTTATATAGGTACATGTCCCGCTTCTCCTGACCACACTGCCTTACAATAGACCCTGCTTCTGCAAATCATAGTACACCTTCTCAGGCATGACATTACCCTCGCCGTCCTCCATCTGCACCACGCTACCCTCGTCCACCTTGGTCTTCTTCTTCTCCCGCTGAATTTTATCCCATAGCTTGAGCGCCTCTTCGATGCCCGTGATATCCCGGAACAAGCTCGTGTTGGTGATGCCCAAACACTTGAGACCGTATACGTGGCGGGCTTCGTTAAAGTGCTTATCAAAGGCACGTCGGCCCATGTACACAAAGTTGCCACAAATCTCGCATGGAAATTCGACACCCAGGCCGTGCAGACGGTACAGCCAGAAGGGGATCGGCTTGCCGTCCCAGGCAAGGGGTAGTTTGAGAGGGTTGTAGATCTTCTCCTCTCCATCCTCATCCTCACCCTCGCCTTCATCGACCACCTCCTGGGGACCGTCGGGAACGTTCATGAGATTTTCAATCTCCTGCTGACGCTCTTTTTCGGTCATGCCAGCCTTTCGCTCCGTGTTGAAAAGACTGTCACTGCGTTCTGTGCTCATGGCACTGGACAGTCGCTTGACTCGATACTCTCGCTGTGCCACCGCCTTCTCTTTTAATCTTGTCGCTGACCCAGTTCCGTTGGCCGTGCCATTTGAGGTGCTGTTTGAATCGTCCAGCCTCTGCTTTCGCTGCTCGGCAGCCTTGATGTGCTTTCGGCCAGTTAGATGGCTCTTGTAGACGTTCTCGTTCTTAAATTCCTTCTCGCAGTCATCACACCAGATAGCATCGCCAGAGCTGGTGGCCTTGGCCGTTCCATTTTTCGATGCCTCTTCCTTCTTCCACCCTTCAACCTCGTCCTTCTCCCATGCGGTCTCGAATTCCTGGTCAAAGGAGGCCAGGACCTTGTCCACATCTTCCAGCGGCCTTGTTCGTCGCATAAAGGACTCGAGATAATCCGCTAGCTGACCGACGTACTTGAAATATTGATCGGTAAGCTTGTCGCCGCGCTTCAGGCCAGCGTAGCCGGCGGAAAAATTGTCAAACGACTCGAGATATTGCAGGTAAGACAATCGCTTGACGCCGGGAAGGTTGAGGAAGGCCTCGTGGCAGGTGTTCAGATCGAAGAATCGTCCGTACGCCTCCTCTCCAGAGAATAGAGATTCCACAATGGACGGCATGGCCTCGGACGGATCACCACCCCTCCTCACTTTGTAGCGCTGCTCCGAGTTCTCGGCTTGCTCGTTGGGATATCGGGCGTGATGGTCGCGCACATCTTGGAGCTGCTTGTAAAACTCCTCAAAGGGGTCTCCGGTTCCTATTTGTTGGATCTCATGAGACCGCACGCCGCTTTCATCTTTGTAGATGTCGAGTAGGTTCTTCGACTGGACCTGTATTTGGTCTAAAAGTTGGGAAATCTCGTGGTCTCGATTAAGGCGATCCCGGATCTATAGAGAGAAGGCTGGTCAGCGTTCTGTGGCGTGGATGATGTGTTGGGTGGTGCTCACATGTTTGGGTTCGTCGCGAATGCGATCAGCAATTCCCTGCTCGAGACGCTCCAAATCCTCATGGATATAACGCTGCTCCTCGAGGACCAACATTTTGCTGGAGCTCTGCAGAAGATGTGTTTTTCAAGGGATGCGGATTGCGTGTAGAAGGCTGTAGGTGTCAATTCTGGCCTTTCGCCGCTGTAGTTCGAGCCTTGGATGGTAGTCGCGGGTCTGCTCCAGAAAAATTGCCAGCCTTGTCGCGATCAACCTTCAGTGGGTGGCGCGCCCCCCGAGGTAATTCCGTTCCGCCGCCCAAGCTCCCGTTCAACTGGAAATTTCCACAACCTCTCTGCTACCTCCCCATCACGTCGACATTACGAGCCAACAAGACTTTAATACCCAATACCGCAATCATGGCTGAGGGCGCTGGTGGAATTGACCGCAAGGCGGATGAGCGGATGGAGTTTTCCACCTCCAAGGAGGTGACCGTCCACCCGACCTTCGAGTCCATGTCGCTGAAAGGTTTGTTTTTCACATGATGCTGGCGCAAACAGGACTGACATGTCGCATAGAAAATCTCCTTCGTGGCATCTACGCTTATGGCTATGAATCTCCTTCGGCCGTCCAGTCGCGAGCCATCGTACAGGTCTGCAAGGGCCGCGACACCATCGCCCAGGCCCAGTCTGGTACCGGAAAGACAGCCACTTTCTCTATCAGTATGCTGCAGGTTATCGACACGGCAGTGCGCGAGACCCAGGCTCTCGTTCTGTCGCCCACCCGCGAACTTGCAACCCAGATCCAGTCCGTCGTGATGGCTCTTGGTGACTACATGAACGTGCAGTGCCATGCTTGTATCGGTGGTACCAACGTTGGTGAGGATATCCGCAAGCTCGACTACGGCCAGCACATCGTATCAGGCACGCCCGGCCGTGTTGCCGACATGATTCGACGACGACACCTTCGCACTCGCCACATCAAGATGTTGGTGCTTGATGAAGCCGATGAGTTGTTGAACAAGGGTTTCCGAGAGCAGATCTACGATGTGTACCGATACCTCCCCCCCGCCACTCAGGTCGTGGTTGTCAGTGCCACTCTCCCCTACGACGTACTCGACATGACCACCAAGTTCATGACCGACCCCGTTCGCATTCTCGTTAAGCGTGATGAGTTGACCCTTGAGGGTCTGAAGCAATACTTTATTGCTGTGGAAAAGGAGGATTGGAAGTTCGACACCCTGTGCGATTTGTACGACACCTTGACAATCACACAAGCCGTTATTTTCTGCAACACCCGTCGCAAGGTCGACTGGCTCACCGACAAGATGCGCGAGGCCAACTTTACCGTCAGCAGCATGCACGGTGACATGCCTCAAAAGGAGCGTGACAGCATTATGCAAGATTTCCGCCAGGGTAACAGCCGTGTGTTGATCTCGACTGATGTATGGGCTCGTGGTATCGATGTCCAGCAGGTCAGTTTAGTTATTAACTACGACTTGCCGAGCAACCGTGAGAACTACATCCACCGCATTGGTCGAAGTGGTCGATTTGGCCGCAAGGGTGTTGCTATCAACTTCGTTACTACCGAAGACGTGCGCATCTTGCGAGATATCGAACGTAAGTTTTATTTTAACCCGCCGTAGTGGCATTCGGGGCTCAAATGCTAACCTTGATTTGATAGTCTACTACTCGACCCAGATCGATGAGATGCCGATGAACGTTGCCGATCTCATCTCTTAAGTCGAATAAATGCGTTAATGCCAAACATAATTACATCGATATAACTCGAGAATACCAAAAAGCATGAGCCACGTCAAGGATGCGGAGGCAGAATGAAAATGTGGAGGAAAGGGGCCTTGATTCGTCTCAAGTAAGTGCCTACAACGTACATTACCTAGAAATACATTGCCTACAGTCCCACTGACATTTTTTATGTAGGCATTTTTAGACATCAAATTGTAACCAAATTGAACATGTCCGGTGAAAACCGATGAATAGCTCAGTTCAGTCTAGTCCCGAGCACAAAACAATGCCACATAATTGCCAACCCAATGACCCATACTGTTTTGTTTGTCTATGCTTTGTTGTGTGCCAATCGTATTCATGAGTGGTGTAATAATAGTTCCGTGCATCAATGTCTGCTTACCTCGCTCCTCTTCAAATTAACAAGCAGTAGTTGACGCATCTCTTCCACATGCGCCCTCCTGATATCGTCTTTATTATCATGAACCACCCATCCAGCACTCTCCATTCAGGACGTCGAGGCAGCAATAACCTATATTCTTGTTGCCCCTGTTCGGTCCCCTTGCGCACTTGGGGCGCAGAACTATGTCCATGCATCCATTCGGCAAGTAGGTCTCCTCGGGGCCGAAGAAGACCTGAATCGCATCCTGCCCGTTGATCCTGGTCGGGCACGCGTAGAACTGCCCCGTCCCCTGGAGCGACAGCTCCGGCCCGAGGGCCGTCAGCGTCGTCTCGAACCCGCTGTTGCCCTCGTCGCATGCCATGACCACGGGCTGCCCGTAGTCCTCGTTGGTGGTGTTCCTGCCCGAGGAGGCGATGGAGAGGGCGAGCACCTTGCCGGCGTGGTCCGAGTTGATGGTCCCCTGGGCGCGGTCATGGTAGAACGTCAGCCCGCCGGCGCTGCCGGGGTGGTCGAGCACGAAGAAGCCATTGCAGTTGTCGAAGCCAAGGAAGCTGATTTGCTGGTCCTCCACCCGGAGGCGATGTGGGTTCAGCGGGTCGCCATCGGCGCTGGCTATGAGGATCCAGTTATCCTCGACGGAGGCGATGTTGCTGGGAATGGTCAGCTGGGCCACCGCCGCTGTCAGGAGCAAGCATGTAAGTGTGACGACAGCCCGGGTCATGAGTGATGTTTTTGACATTGGGCTCTATTGCCTGCGAGCAAGGTGCTCGATGACGAGGGAGACTACGGAACGGGGTTCACAAAGGCGAATTCTAGAGTTTATATCAAAGTCCCCAAGATACCTTTTGTGGCCTGGTTTACTGGAATGTGATCTGCGGCAAGCCATAGAGGGGTGCCGTTCTTGGCCACGGCAGACACTCGCCACGAGACGCCATACACTGGGCAAGAAACAGCAAAAGGGCAAGCCATTGCCACGCGGGAGGGTCGATCTTCCGAACGGCAAGCAAGAGTTTGAGTCTTGGGTCAACTGTAAAGCCGCTTTCATCAACACGGGGATGGGGTTTGGCCCTCCTTGGCCGGGCAATCGATCAAATCCCACTCGGCGCCGGACATGGTTCTATTTGTAAATTTTCCATTTCTAATAAAAACGCAGACGAAGCAAGCACCTCCGTATGGATACCAGGTATCTTGTTGTTTTGAATCTCCGGCAGCTACATGGGAGCGAGGATCCCCCACGGGTGACTGTCACCTACCTAGTGCGGCCATTGCCATTGCATCTGGGTTCGTTGCGTGCAGATGTCAAAATGACAAGGACTAGAGGGGCCCTTAGCCAATCCCAAATGTTGTTAGGTTACCAGCGAGCTGGTCCAGGCGAGCCGGCCAAGAGGGTTGACGGGCGTCGGGGGCCATGTCCCGTTCTGGGCCGTCAGGGCGAAACGGAGCCTCAGGGAGGCCAGTTCAGTCCACAAAGGCCCTCTTCTCTCGGTCGACCCAAAGTTTTTGCTCGTACACGGACCAGGACGAGGGCCAGGCCTGGGTCGATGTGTGGTTTGGCACAGACAAGGACGAAGAGCCGGGACGTATCCCGTGCATTGGGAAAACGTGGTTCCCTCGTGGTTCCTCAAAGATGAAGGGGACGTTGCTCCGTCTCGCCTCGCCGCATCCCCATCATATTGTCGCCGTGCCACTCGCTGCCCACTGGGACCACTCGAACTCTGCCATGGTTCATCTCCATGGGCCCATCCTGTTGCTCGACTGCTTGCCCACCTTTTTGGGGGGGCCCTTAGCTTGCTGACCCTGGTTCCCGGGATGCGGGCCCGTAAGCACCTCACCTAGGCTCAATCAAAAATCAGGGCCCCCGACCTCCTCTGCTGATGCCGCTGTGTGCTCTCCGCCGCTCTCTGCGCGAGGCGAGAGCAGCGCGAGAGTCATGCAAGACCAGCCCGGTGGAGGAGCCGCGTGCGTTCGGCCGACGTCCCTGTAGAGCGTGGCCGGGTGGAGGAGGCCGACGCCACCACATGGGGGGGATTCGCACCAGAGGCCCCAGAAAAGCCAAGAGCTAAGATTGCTGGGGAGTCTGGGCGCGAGGGCCTCTTCGGGGACAATGAAGCGAAGGGACGTTCGTGACCCAGGGACAGGGCGAGCAGAGTTTCGTGGCATCTCCATAAACCGATGGGCGGGAGGAAGGGATTGGGGAGGGCGGAGATGGAGCCGGCGAACGGAAGTTTTAACGTTTAGGGAAGTAAGCTTTGGCAGCCGTCGATGATTCCAAAAAAGCCATGACATGATTCAAGGTTGCAGGGCGGATTGGTTTCTCTCGCCTTTGGGGGCGACGGGTTCACTAATTAGCTCGCGGCGGACAAACCACAAGAACCAGTTCTTCTCAGGCGGGAAAAAGCAAGCACTGCCGGCGGGCTGTCGAGCACAAACGGTTTGGAGGCCGGCCCTACTGTGAGCGTTCAATGTCATCACGTCCAAGCTTCTACGCTGGCGCCTATTAAGGCACGTCTGAGCGTCCGTTGGGAAGTGAGGGCGACCAGCACTGCCGGGTGCCCTTTTGAGCAAGGCGTCAGCGGATGATCGACTCATCCATGAGGGACAAAGCAACAACCCGGCCGAGGAGGAGGGCCTATGCGCATCGAGAGAGCGAAAATTGCCCGACGGTTGCGCGAGAAAGTCGGCGCATGTCGCGCAGCCAAGGTTGAGCCTCGCTGAACGGTCGAGAGTCCCGGGCCAAAAGCGCGCGAGGCTTGCGAGGAGGCCATCATATGGCACCGAGCCCGTCCATCCGTGGGGCCGCTGTTTAATTCATGGCTTGGAGTATTGGAAACCCCAGGCCAGAACGAGCCTAGGCCACGGGTAAGGGGAATGGGCGAACCGTCTTCTAGTCCTGGCCGTTAGGGCTCATTAAGCAACGGAAGGCGAAGCCTCCCATCCATCCATTATACCCTCCATTTCAGCCCAGGATTCAGGTAGGCTGTTTCATCTAGAGTGGCCGGCCTTTATCGCATCTCGCTCCGTCAACCCAGCCTGGCGGTTACAAGGAACAGCGTCCAGAATCCCCAGGTTGGTCCAGGCGCGGCCAACATAGGCAGGCGGCCATGCTCCTCTGAGAAACAACGCTGGGTCCTGGCTCTGGTCGCGCTGGGGGGGAAGACGATCCGGCCCGATGCTCTGGAGCCAGCAGTCGTCCCATGCGTCGTCAACGACCAGGCATGGGTCGGAGACTTGACTGGATCCGGAGAGCAGATCCCTGAGGGCAGATTAGAATCAGGAGGGAGGGAGGGGTCAGGCTCGGTGTCCAATTGCCAAAAGCTGCCTCCAGTTTGGTGCAGGATCGACGATTGTGAGCCTGATTGTTCTTCTGGGGAACATGGATGGCTCGGGTCCGCAAGAGCGGACACATGGAACCCCTCCCAGGAAGGAAAAAAGAACCAACAACGAAGGTGCCCCAGAGGCCCCAGAGGCCCCAGAGG
>NAGG01001325.1:0-16257 GCA_003031705.1 Calonectria naviculata
ACCCTCCCCATCCCCCTTGCGCCCTAGCCCTTGGCCCGTTGGTGGGCTTCCACATGGTCACCCGCCTGATCGGCCGCTTCTGCAATTTCCACGTCGCGCAACAACGGGTCGCCCACCGCTGCTTCACCAAAACTCTATTCCCGCCGCCAAGGCACCATCTCGGATTGTCTGGTGCCGACAAACCGCGTCCTGGCAATCATCGATTTTGACATTTTTCGGGGTTTTGGACGTTGCCCCAAACGGCCCGTCCATGCCCGCGCTGAGAACTGGGTCGGCCCAGGGGGGACCCAGGAGAACGCTCGTGCCGTGCTGCTGCTGCTGCTTTTTTTTACCTGTTCTTTTCTCGCTCCTTTTGTTCGTACGCCGTATACATACATACATGCATACATGCCATGATCGCGATAGCATGGTCTTTGTTCTAGCCTTGGCATTTCCGCCCTGCGGTCCCTCCTCCCGGCGGAAGTCTTGGTTTCCGCCCTCTCTTCCCAAACCCGCTCCTCAGCCCCGTTGTTAACCCCATTCAACTTGCTCCATATGTCTTACCACGCACGACAGAGCCCACCCCACTACGTATTCCTGTCACATCCGCCTCAATGCCGAACACACAGTCGCTCATTAATCAGCGCTCGATTTGAGGAACCCACCACGTCATTCTTTCCGTGTTGAGAAGTATTCCCGTAGATCGGGCCTTTCCATCATCTATTCTTTAGCTAGTTCGATTCGCCATTTCCGTTATTCCCGATGGCGAAACCCTCATCCCAGCTCCTTCATGCGTGGGGTGGTGCCTCTGTTAAGACCGATCCGAGATTTGGGTAAATTGCCTCCATCGCGGTACTCGCATAAACCCTGTGATTAGTGATCTCTAGCCCATTTTCGGAATCGCCTAATCGGGAATCAAGATGAAGTCATTCACACCCCGATGGGACGCCATCGAACCACTCAAGGGTCCTGTGGCGGGGAAACAAAAAGCAAACGTAATGCCGAACCGCCGTGGCCAACAAGATCAGGAAGAAGAAAAAACGATGCACCGCACAAACGTCAAACGCACGAGTTTCAAGGACCACAATAGAATTCAGAGTTTGGCCGAGCCACCCTTTGCCCTACACTATGCGTCTAAATCCTTTCCCGGCTATGCGTCAGCTCCTTTCGCCATCCTTCCTCGCAATCCATCCAACAGCACCAAGGCGAGCTGTGCCTTGTAAGATGATGGGAGGATTTAACCTTTCTGGAATGACCGGGGGATCCCTTCTTTTTGCGACTAACCACCTCGCTTACCAACAGGCTCCCCAAACCTCAACGACTCAGGCGTGCAAGACAGCCTGACCCATAATAGAATATCTGACTCGCAACCCCTCAATCCATCAGGAAGAAAAAAACATTTCAAAAATGTCAGCATGAACCCGGCTAGTGTTCCATCGCTGGATTCTACCTTTGAAGGCGAGGTTTCCCTTGCCACGCGGATCGGCTCTGTGTAACATGTACTTCAACTCGGCCCTGCTCCAATGACACCTCGCCTATGTATCAATTACGTCTCTTATTTAAAGACAAAGTTTTTGGCTCATTCAGCCGCTATTCTCAGCCGCTTTTTTGTTGGTCCTTTGGTCATTTCCGCTTACGACGCTCTCGCGGGTGCATAATTAGGACATGTTCTTAATTTTTTTTTTTCAAGTCTTGTGAGATGCAGTTCACCCAAAAGACACGAAAATAGAGTGTATGACTGCATTTGCGTGCTTACCATGGAGTGATTGGCTGCCCATCTTGAGGCTCGCTCCGCTTCCTTTTTTGGTAATTCCTTTCGGACCAGGGCCCGGAGGCCATTGTGCCAGCCGGTGCTGTGGCGCTGTCTCCATCAGGAATGACTGGCAAAATCGTGTCCACCCTGCTAAACGAGAGTGTCAAATGCCAAACCAAACAAGGGGTGCATTCGTCATCCAGGGCGGAATCAAACCGTGGCCAAGTTCGGGCAAATTAACCTAGGCGAGCGGCGGTATTTGTTTCACCTGAATTGAGACGTGTGGCTTATTTGACCGTTGATATCAACCCGGATTGTGGGATTATTGGAACGGTAGGTGTCGGGTCGCGGCCCTCACTCTCGTTCTGTGGCGCGGAGGTGGGTGCTGCCAAACTAGACGTGCCCCATGGGGGGGCGTCGCCGGACTTCACCAGGTCCAATGCGCTGCTGCTTGGCTGAGTACCATTTTGGCAGGGATGACACGTCTTGATAGGCGTATCCTGCGTATCGGTTACGACTTTGCTCAAGAACTGGCTCGAGACTTTGCGACCTTACTAGCCACTGTCGACTAAATGGACCAATCAGCAATATAGTTTCAATACGAATAAAACTTGATAGTATAAGTGTGTCTCGGATGCAGGTTTGTTTTGCATATTGACCACCACTACTAGAACCGATTCGTGAATATGCATTCGCTAAGGACACGGAGCTTTCCTTGACCCTCTTGGTCCTTCGAGAAAAGGAAGGAAGGAAGGCACGAAAAGAAAAAAGAAAGAGAGGAAAAAGGCACGGGGGGTGTCCTTTGGAAAAATACGACGTCTTGGTCAACAATGTAACCGAACGGAGTAATATCCGGCGGCTAAACAACGCATTCGGACCCGACCCCCACGAGGATCTCTGTGTGCTTTTTTTGGTCTATCTGCAAGTTGAAACTATTATCACAGTGAGAGCGCCACCCCAGGCTGCAGCATAAGCGCATAGAATGTTGCAGCAGGCCAAAAAGAGACAGAGAAAAGGAAAAAAGAAAAGCAAAAAAAGTTGGTGCCTCGGACCTCTGTGGTCCGATGCAAGATTTTGGGCCTGACAACTCAACAGTGATGATCGTTCGGCACCGACGAGTGAGCTTACTGCGATGACGTACATCAATCTGTTAAAGTTGTGCAAACAAACAACCGCCACATGGCCGTTTTGTCTCTGCCTGTTGGTTGGTTACCGTTTACCAAACTCTATTTCGAAGCTTTCGGTCGCCGTTTTGGGCCAACTTTACGACATTGACAACAAAAAGCCCAGGCGACCTGTGGGTGCCTGGCATAATATTGCAAATGGATTCCTTCTGGTATATCTATTGTCCTCCTTCCAGCTCGGCCAAGCCCAGAGTGTTGGTTGGATCGTCACCTGAAACCCTCTTCCTGGCAATCTGGAAACTTAGTCCTCTCAGCTGCCCCGACCCGACGCTCATTGGTGATATCTCCCACCAGTGAGGGCTGCTAAACTTTAATCCGACCTGCCCAAAATCCACTACCACTCCTAAAAACTCAATGTCAGCTCACGCTATCAAGTCGAACCCATGGCGCAAACCCAGCTAGCCGGTCCAAGCTGAATAGACGCAACCCAATTCAGCAAAAACCTGCTGCCTGGAACAAGAAAAAATAAAAAGTTGGCTAACGAAGCCGGGGTTTGCCAATCATCAACACGGGCTATCGACCAACTACCGAAGCTTCTAAAAATTGGCAATGCCGTGTATTTTCGGGCCTCAAGAGGGCGGCCAACCACGACGCCACAGGTACGATGAAAGGGGGAATTGGTCTCGTGTTGGGACGGCCGACACCACACCCATGGCAAGGAAACAACCTTGATTTCTCGATTACCATTCTACCCTACAGCTATCCGGGGGGGGCAAAGAGATTGGTGAGATCGTATCCGAGTCCAGTAACCCGTAAATCTCGTTGATCGCCAAGAAAATGACAAGCCTCAAGGAATCTGCTCCTTCCTGTGCGGTTTGACTTGCATAAGCCGACCGGGTTTAGGGCATAGGATGATTGCCCTCGATACCACCCCGATGTGACCTCCCTATGCATCGTTGCATCAAACACGCCCTGTGCGCACACAAATCTTCACCGCACGTTATAGTTTGCATCCCAAACAGCCGACAACGATCGGCACTAGCTACCGGACCCTGCCGGGTGATCGTTGTAGGGGTGTCATTTGACAGACGGGAGACCTCGGGGGGGGTCTCAGTTATCGGGAAACTCAAAAGGCTCGATGCGTAGCCGCGGTGGGTTTTTACGACTGGGGCTGTTGTGATCGAAGGGGGGTTTTTGCAAGGGTCTCGCATTTGCCTATCAAACGGGAAGGGCACAAATTTCAGCCTAAGCCACTTGGTGGAGAATTACTGCACAGTATCGTCCAACACCTTGCCGCTACGCCTCTGCAGCAGCATGTGAAGCCGAGAGAAGAGACAACAGTCCGATGGCCAGCGCGGTCTGGAAAGACGCCAGAAGGGCGACCTCTGCAGGTTCCTAGTGCGGCATGAAACCCGGGTCGGTGGCTAGCTCGAAACCTCGAGCCGAACCGCAGTACAGCAAGAACAGACGAGTACAGCAGATCTATATGTATGCATGTGGGAATCCGAGTCATGATAGGCCTCGTGTGTCTACACAATTTTTTTTTTTTCACACCAGGTGATGCAACTGCCGGTGGTCCCACCATCAATTGAAGACCAGCACATGGGACCCCTAGAAAACGATGGCCCAGTTGTGCTCCATAAGAACATCAATGCTCTTCTAGGAACCCTTCCAGAAGTTCGACACCCCGGGGGAACATTTACGAAATCGATTCAGATGGATACAGCCCCGCATCCCACGGCTTGATCCCGCAACCCCCCGGGTCTCTCCACCCTCTTATGCCTCATGGCTGCCGGCCGCTCTCATCAATCGTATTGGGGGGCTGGCGCAATTGGTAGCGCGTCAGATTCCAGTCCTGAAGGTTATCCGTTCGAGTCGGGTGTCCCTCAATGAGATTGTCGCTTGGGATCCTCTCGGCGAGTTACCCTTTTTGCTGTTTGCTGCGGTGCACCACGTTGACTTTTTGGTGGAGCCTCATCCACCTACCTACCCTGCACCAACAGAGAGGTTGAGCAACCTTTTATGTAAATCGACAAGATGGACAATGACCTTCGGAGCCATTTACCCCGGAGGGGGAACGCATGTCTGAATCTTATACATGACGTCGTGTGCCTGATAGGATCCCAGCTTCTTGGTCAGGAATAGTGCTTCTGCCAAGTAAAGGTTAAGTCGGCGTTTTCGGAGCTATATCAGGGTCCGATTCCTCTTGGCCCATGTAACTCACCACACCCAATTCTGGGGTAATGGAGGGTATAACCAAGATCAAATATACACTCTTGACTTTGCGCTTCCGAGACTCAATGACCGGGTTGATGGGACCACCAACTTGCGATTGCTAATAGAGTTGGCAAGACAAGAGTATCCAGAGACTTGGCCATTAACTAAGCTTTTATTCAGTCGAAGCTACATAGAAGTTAAATCTATAGGGGTTGGGTTGTGGTACAAATCTAATACTGATACAGCGGGTCTCAACGGCATCAATCAGAACCCGCGAGACCGAGAGCATGGTGGAGGGGTGTATGGGGACCGAAGACGGATCTCGGCCTGAGGGCAGTGTGATTGCTAGTCGAGTCTATTCCAGCGAGTTTCCTTAGGTTGTCTTGCTGCCGAACTTCCAACCCCGCGCCCGTAGGTACTTGGCAACCTTGGGGGTGACCCAAGCAGTCAATGGTACGCGAAAGAAGATAAAACTCTTGTGGATGGCGTATGCAAGAGCCAACTGAGTTGCGAGGCCTAAAGTAAAGTCAGTGGCCTCGTTCGTATTTGCCTGGGTCTTATTGTGTCGACAACGGGTAAAGGGGTGACATACTGGCTGCGTTGTGGTTTTGCTGCTCGGCCTTCTCAATGCCCCAGGTGGTCATTTCCACCTTTCCGGTGATCTCGCCTTCACCGATGGTCTGGGACTCAGCACTCTTGACGGAGCTCCAGAGTTTATGCCACAGCTCCTTCACCGGCTCGGGAATCATCCCCTTGACGGTAGAGGTAATGGCGTGCTCTACTTTGCCTGTGGTGATATTAACGACGGCAATCAGGAACAAGCGGTGCGAGAAAACCCACCAATGGCCTCTGTTCCCACTGCCCTGACGAACAGAAAGCAGAACGGGAAGTCCAGTACTGACAAACCAAGGTAAACGCCTAAAGTGACCCAGCCGTACACCTTGATAAGGACCTTGAGCTGTTCCTTGATGCCTTTTTTTGCCCCATTCCCATTAACAGCTGAGCCCTTATCCGTCAATCGCCTTGCAGAGGACCGGAATCCTCGTCTAAGCACGCCCTGAATAGTACCAGGTGTCCTAAAAGCGTTTGGTCGTAGCCTTGCTAAAAGGCCCTCGGACTGAGCTGCTTTCCATCGCCAAATTTCCGAAGATGCCCTGGTATTATGTTGAGAGGTGAAGAGTCTCCTCCACGCACTGTTCAATGCGGCATGTTGGCTTGATTGGTTGATGGTCTTGAGCGGGAGACTTGCCCCCCGTACGGATTGTCGCAACATGGTTCTGAGAAAGATGGGCCGTATAGACTGTAGAGCCAAAATGATATCACTCAAAAGCGTGTGATGTCACCGTATTTTGTATGTGCAATCGGTCTTGGATCTGTCGGTCTTGGAGAGCTCGAGCGGTTCGATTCGACGGTTGAGGGGCGAAGCAATAGCCGGAGATTTCGGATTTTGTATCGGCGTTCGGCGAAGAGGACAGAATATTGTGGTAGATGTGTCACGCCTAAGCAGTCACGGCTTGGGTCCGACCCACGATGACAGGCGTCGCTTTATGATTCGAGATCACTGAACTGTCCCTGCAGCATGGCCTCACGAAGGGAAATTTCGGGAAAGTCATGATGTAAAAACGCGCCACAGACAGTGGGATGTGGCTTAGCACTCAGCGCCACATGAAGCCGTTGATGATCACGTGGAGTCATGAGACTGCTTCTCAACAATGAATGTCTTTGAGATGCACAATTTGAGCCGTGAAATGTGTAACACGAAAATAGACACTTGAGAAATATAGACTGGCTTGGCGGCTTCCATTCCGGGAGGGTCTCTTTACTCTTAGGGGCTCACAATGGAGCCATGTTAAATGACATCCTAGTGATACGCTCCAAATGACCCAACCGGTTGGTGCTTTCGATGATTGCCATTTCTTTCCGCCTAGAGAAATGGGAATTAACCGTGCGGTCATTGGCGAAGGTTCTGAATTGCTCGTGCGCAACCTGATTCATTACAGCTGGAGTGGTGGCGAGTCTCGGGAATGAGTCCCGCTCCGAGCCTCCGACTCGCAATCAGCTCTGCTCGAAATTGGCTTCGGCACATGAGGAGATGGCGTTTCAACATGGCTGTTTGTGTGACATAGGGAGAACGACAAAACATTAGCCTGACACGCCTCGTGTAATGATACACATTGCCCAACTCTAAGCGTCCAAGCAGGTAGAAAAGTGAAGTACACAATGTCAATAGCATCTGACCTGAAGTGTGGGGTGCAAGCAACTACTTAGCAATCTCGCTTTTGACCTTTTGAGGATGAGATAGCACGATATTCAGGGGTCAAGAGAAATAAATATGCTTCCGGACGATATGACTATCTTGAAAATGAATAAAGACTGTCAACTTGAGACATGGAATTTGAAACGCCCGTAATATAATATTGGAATCAGCGTGATTTGAACGGGAGCTATTGAAATCTCTGCTATTTGGATGCATGCATACAACGCGAGACAACAAGCCGAGACCTCGTGAAAATGAGCCGGATCTCAAACAGAGTCACCGTGTGACCATCAACGGCACTTGTCCGCTAAAAAGCAAGTTGATGCACGGCAGTTTGCAGCTGCGACTGCGCTGGCCCGAGGCAGGATCTGATGTAGGACAACAGAAACCTGTGCTCCTAGGTGGTTCTGATGCGTAATGTTTCTAGAGGCATCCCCTCATCGCTCCCGACGCCTGGGGGCAGGAATATTTTGTCGGGGCATGAGATGTGTTGAGCAAGTTGCGTTATGTCTGCACTGGAGCCGTCTTATACAAAAGTTTCCAACGTGATATAGTGAGACATCGCTGGTACTGTTCGATTCGAAAACGATGGACGATGGATGCCTGTTCTCCTGAAGCGAGTCACTGACTTGGCATATTGGAGGGGCCTTGGATTTGCGTCGACTTGGACCAGTGAGAGCGCAGGTTGATAGTTCGGTCTTTCCCTGGGCAGCTGTCAGCAGCAGTCATCACCTCCGAAGTCGCAGACGGCATAATTGCGTACCTATTTTGGACTTGCTCGGATATTGCTCACTTTGCCTTCTACATTCGTGAGCCTCTCTTGCCCTGAATCATTGCAGCCTGTTTTGCTTCTTCTGCACCGCCTATTTGGAACTTCTGCCTCAACGGCCCCCGACAACCCAAGGCCCCGGCGTATTCAACCTCGGGGAACACGCTTCTTACTGATGTTCTTCCAAGCAAGGCCTCACGCTCCTTTTGTTCAAGGTAATCTGCACGACCCTGGTGGTCGGTTGTGACGGCGTCCCAGGCTTTCCATTCGCTCACCATTCGAATCACTGCACCCGAACCTGCAGATATCGGCCTCCCATCAGTCTTGGTATTTCTTGAATCCGACTTCTTCCCGTCCACTCGTTTACTGTCACTCATTTTAAAACCAATGCTATGCCAAGTATGGCGTCGGCCACTGTTACTTATGGGAAGAAGAGGAGTCTACTCCGATCACTCGGTTCTCACCGTCGTCAAAAACACTTGGTTGCATCTATTCAAGCCAAAAAAAGAGGTTATTATTGCTCCCCCAAAACCACTGCGGGTCATAGACTTGTATTGACATGGCTAGAACCTCTTACGATGACTACCCCTGCCGCCAGAGAGGTTTCAAAACGACCATCACGAAAACGCATCGGCCACTACCAAAATGCCATAGATGAGATGGCTAGCCGTCTTTTGGATGATTCAACTTCGAGTCTAAAAGAGCAGGGCGTAGGTGGTACACAGAAAGAATTGCCAGGCCAACCCGCACTACTAGCAAACACGTCTCCCAAAAGTACCACCAAGCCCCCTTTCTGCAAGAGCGCTTCTCTACGAAAAGGACAAACTCGACACGAAGAGTCTTTCAACACCCCCGAACTTCGAACCCGAAACTTGTGTGCGGAGAAAAAATTGCCGCGAAGTGTTGGAAAGGTGACAAGGCAAAATTCTGCACCTTGGGGGCAAGCGAACTTGCACTACAAGCGAAAGGAGAATGGCCTACAGCATCCCATTTCCAACACAAATACGTTGACGTTCAGCCCTCTTAAATCACACCCCATAATTAACCTGAAGGCATCTACCTCAACCCCCCTCGGTCATGTTGATGGAAATGTCAAGCACCGCAAAATGGATGGTGGAGCTGACACGGTAACTGTTATTGAGCATGCAGGCCCTGAAGAAATCAACCAAAAGCTACATGCTATGCTGGCCGCTACCGATGAATTGAAGCCATCAACAGCATTGGCGACAAGCTCACCTGCGACAAAACTTACTCGGATGGTGTCCTCTTCAAAAATGTTCGCAAAGGTTTCTCACGCATGGGATCGCCTACACCCGAAATCCTCCTTCGAGAACCCCAAAGATCGAGCAAGAGGAGAGAGACAATTTAAGAACGAACAAGAAAACATGATGAACAAGTCAGAAATACCGCCGCTTCACTCTCCCACAACTCTGTCCCCGATCAGCACCATCGAAATTCGACTTAATGAAGGGGATAATTTGAACAAAAGAAAGGTACAACGAATTGTTGGCGGCCAGGTTGCCAGAAAACCCGTAGCAGGTGACGGGAAGTCTCTGAGGAATAGAAAGTCATTGGATGATCCCTTTTCTGAGACTGGTATGACTCGGACTCCAACCTCATTTGAAACTCGACTGAAGCGGGGGGCTGAAAATGACGACTCAACTCAACCTATGTCGCGAAACCCTTTTGAATCTGAGAAAGAATTCGACAATGACATTGAAGATAGAATCTTGAGCATCACACCCGTTGGATCATCAACTCCTCGGATTCGAGTTGACAGAGCTCCCTCGCTAGACCCCGACGATAGTCCTATTACACGTCACTTAATGTCAACAAATCCAGATGTGGACTCTATGTTGGATGGGGTAGCAGTGAAACTTGGACGTGAGGAGTTGACACAAGCTCGTCTCTTACCGTTCACAAGCATCAAAGCAAGCGAAAGGAGACTGATCGATTCCAAAAATCGGATTTTGTTGACTGCAGCCCCGGAAAACGATCCAGTGGGATATGATAGGGTAAAAAAACACCCATCTCCCAGCAAAGAAGCCCTCGAAGACCTGGAACAAGCATTTCGAAAGTATACCCGTTTAAGGACTACGGGAGGTAATCTGGAAGAAGTGGACGAACTCGCTACCAGCCTTGTTTCCTTGACGCCACCGCTACCATCACGGGACAAGAACCGACTAAGGGCAAATCGACTGTCTGTCTCGAACATTGACGACCTCATCAGCCCCCCGGTTTATCGAGGACTTAACCGATCGCGATCTTCATCACCAGCGATGCAGTTCCCTAAGGGCCCTCGTCCTGTTGGGAGTGCGTTCAGACTACATGGAGAGTTACGTCTCGCCCCGCCTTTTCGTGGCGCAGGTGCATGCATTGATGATGTGGATGAGCTACACTAGAGTATGTTGTGGTTAGAGGAAAAAGAAGTGAGAATTTGTCGAATACTTGGCAACGAAGGACCATTCATAAGGTTGGCGGCACATAGTCGACAGGTGTCTCTGGCAAGGTAGCGAGGTTGTTAATATCAGGGGGATATGGATTCAGACTGTATACAAGTCGAGCCCAGGCTTGTGGCTTTATGATTCTACCCAATTTGAAAAGTGTATAATAAGTATTAGTCGCTGGCGATGCACGGATAAGATCAATTTGCTTTAGGAGCAACATAATAAGATTTCATTCCCCACTTCAAGTGAGGCTATTGACATAGTAGTACATATGTATACGCGTAGTATAATTGTGTGTTTCCAGGGTATCATCCGAGCTTCTTCGCCCCTTCTTTATCTCATAACTCATATGTCTTGCCGGTATTAGACTTAGAAACGGTAACGGCGGCGGTGGGAACCGCGACCATCAGTGCCATGCATGCGGCGAGTGCCGGCGGCCTGAGAGAAGTTAGTTTATCTGTAGAAGAACACGCTGTAGAAGCACGTTTAATTATCATACCTTAACGCCAGGGCGGTGGGTGAGGCTGCCCTTGAGTTTGAGCAAGGCACCGCTGACCTTGTCCTTCATGGTAGGCTTGCGTTGATGATGGTGGACAGGCTGACGGGTGCCAAAGAGGCTGCGGCGACGGGGCTTTGTGGTTGTGGTAGTTGTAGTCACGGTGTGGTGTTGGGTGCGTGGTGCAGCACGACGGCTGAAGATGGAGCGACGTGGAGTGGTGTTGTAGGCTCTAGTGCGTCTGAGAGGCATGATGGCGGTTGGTTGTAGTTGAAGTTGAAGTTGTAGTTGTAGTTGTTGAGGAGTTGTGTCACTGTTGTTTTGAAATTTGATGCGAGTCTTGAAGCTGAACTTGCTGATATCGAGATAATAAGATATTGACTTTGGGAAGGGACAATGACTGCTATATATATATATCTGGTGGATTCCAACTTCTTTCGCAGGCAGCCTGATGCTGTGAAACAGAGCCAAAGGGTCCATGACGATTGTAATTTTCGTAATGATGCCATACGACCAGCCCTATACCGCCCAGCAGTTCCCTGCGTCGCCGATCGTGGACACGTCCGAAACGCGGCGACGTCAAAAAAAGCCATGTCGGCTGCGAAACCTGTCTTGAGCGCAACCCAGCGACCAAGTTTGGCAAAGAGGCGGCGGGCGCAAACGTCACCTTGGAGGAGGGCACGCGGCGTAGATTGGCGGATAAGAGTGGGGACACACATACCGTGGGCGCTGGACCCTGCAGGGTCCAAACGCTCAGCGACGTTGGTGGTGATGTCATGGGCGTTTTGGGGGAAGTGAGAAGAGCAGCGTGGTCAGAGACGGGGACCGATGCGGAATATCGCGACGTCACGGCTTGAAAATGTTTCCATTTTGGGGGGTTTGTGGTGGAAGCATCGAGATGGACATGGAAGGATGAGGCAATGACGATGTTGGCTGAAATGATGCATGTCAGTTGGGCTTCAGCAGTTTATTTCCTGAAAGCCATCTCAAGCACGTGAGTACAACATGTATTGAACACAGATGAAATTGTTTGATGACTGGATTCTGTGTATTGGCCATGATAAAATATCTAGCGTCTATTTGGATATCTCATTGGGTGTGTGCATCAAAGATGGATAACTGTCCCTGGCTGTGTCATCACCCATATCGCTTAGCCAACTCTCCAAACCCCCCAATCAAACTCGAAGATGTGCCTTGATTACTGAGAGATCCTTCTCTGAAAACCCAAGACACTTGGTCACGTAGCCGTCCCAGCTGCCGTACTTCTCCTTGAGCAGCCCATCGAATGTGGTCCAGAAAGAAGGCCTCAAGCTTGCGGCGTTCAGGAACCCGGGGGTTTCAGGGTCAGATATGCCCAGACCTCGCAGGGCAAACTGGGTGAGCCTCTCGCGTTCAGGTTCGATGCCGATGCGTGATAGCATGTAGTCAAAGACGACGGTGTCGTCAGATGCGCCGGCGAGAATCTGCAAGAGACCGGCGACAATACCAGTGCGGTCTCGACCAGCTGCAGGAAATTAGAAGTGTTCATGAAAATAAGGCGAGGGAAGGAGAATGCTCACCACTGCAATGGAACATGATGGGCTCAGTTGGTCGATCACGGACATGCTCCAGGATCGCCCGAATAGTAGGCTTGTATGCATCGGCAATGACAACATACTGTTCACCGTAGATCTTGCTCCCATCGCCTGCAACCCACTCCTCAATCGGAGGTTCCTCATGACGACCTACCGGCTCCATCCAGACATTCTCAACAGACGGGAAGTCCGGCGTGGGAAAGACTGAGCGCTCACGGTCCTTGCGTAAGTCGAAGATGCGTTTGACGTGACTGGCAACCCAGGCGAGTGCCTCTGGATCATCAGAGACCTGGCCGAGATTGCCGCAGCGGTAGATGCGGCCCTGGGGTATAGCGCTGCCGGAGAGGGCTCCGAGATCGCGGATGTTGAAGAGAGATGAGGATTCTATGAACGGGGGAGATGCTAGGGCTGCCTTCAAAATGCCCTCAGGAATAGGTTCCTGGATTTCGATGGCAGTGAGAGCCTCGAGCTCAGGGCGTGTGAGTGCCATGGTGATAGAGAGATGCTATGATGGAAATTTGGGATACTTGAACTGGATGCAAATGAAGATACAAGGATTTCTCCTGGGAAATGAACAAGCAGGAGACTGGATTTTATAGTCCGAGGGAGACGGCCATCTCTCCAAGTTGGAATAAGTGTTTGTGGACTCTACGGGCACTTGGCTATTATAGTGACTCAGTTCAAGCAAAATGGATTGTTCTGACAGAAAACTAAGCGGAAAACATCCTTCCCGGCCAGATTGAACAAAGCTGAATTGACGTGGTATCCGTAGCACATGTGTTGGACCAATAATGGTTCAAGCCGAGAAGGGCAAATCCCGTTTCTCGGGTCGGACATTTCAGGCTTACTGTCATGGCGCCATACAATCGGCGCCTTCTTGCCTTGCGGCTGGGATAGGAGTTTTTGAATTGCTCCGTGTCTCCTGGCCCCAAGAGGCGTGGCCCGTTTTAAAAAAGAAAAACCGGGAGTCTCAAACGTCCAGTGAAGGAAGGCTGACGTGTATTCCTCCCTTTTGTCATTGGGCATCGGAATGGCCGATGGGGCCACATGGTGCGCGAGCAACCAGATGCGAAGTTGGCGAGAATTGCGGCGCTATCCCGAGTTTGCCTCGCAGCAATGGGGGGCGGACGGCGGTTAAGCGAATAGCGTGCGGGCCGGTGGGATCAAGCTACCGTATAGCATAGCCGTTTCGGACATGTTTTCATTTCGTGTGATTCCAAAGAGGCACTGAAACTTGGCCGAAGAAGCGGAGGAAGAATTAGACCGAGAGGCAATAGCGGGAGAAGCTGTAAATACGTGGGACGTGATTATTTGTTCATTAGCAAGAGACATGCATCCATGGTTTGTCTTGTTCATGGCGACCACCGTGAAGAGGTCTCCATTTTCCCCTCGCCACTAGTATAGAGCGGCCATGATATTTAACCGAGTAAGTCCAGCCATGGAGCTAGCTTCTCATTAAAAATAGCAAAGCCCATAATAGTTATTTACTATTTACATGAGAAATTTATAACTTCTCAACTGCGTAGTCATCTAGTCGTGGATAATACCAGGCTTCCCCAGATTTTTCATCCTCATGGTGGATATCAATGTGGGCCATGTCTTATCGATACGTTATCTGCTTGCAGTCTTCGCTTCACTCTTGTCATGAGCAAACCGATGGAGCGATTCAGTCGCATCATGTTTTCGCAAAAGTCACATTGATTAAATCTTTGAGTCTGAAATATCACGATTAGACCGAGTTCGCCATTGCCGCAAGTAAGGCCACCTACCCATCCGGCATTCTGTGAAACAATGAGCCGCGGTGCCGCCTCAACGCTCAAATGGGGCCTAACCCTCCCCATCATTGTCGTCGCTTTGGCTGTTGCATACCGCCTCCAGCAGCAACCTCTGGGCTACCAGTCTACCCTCGACCGTGAAGATGCCGTTACGTACTGCTCAAAGGGTGTCCGGACCCATGACTCGGAACAGCCTGCTGCCCGGTGCTTTTCCGTGGTTGACGGCGTTTTTAAAAGTGTCTGGACGCCCGCCGATAACGGGCCCGTCGATGCACAGATTCTCGACGGTTATGTGATTCCCGGCCTTTGGGATGGCCACGGTCATTTGCTGCAGTACGGCGAGTTTCTTCACTCGGTTGATCTCTTTGGCTCGGAGACGCTTGAAGACGTGCGGTCCCGCACCAAGACCTATCTCGCTAACAACCCCGGAGCTGGATCCAAGGACAACTGGGTTCGCGGTGTTGGATGGGACCAGACCTTTTTCGGACGCATGCCTACAGCGGTAAGATGTTTGCACTATATCTATGCATTTCATATCTCTTCTTCTTCCTCCTCTTCTTCTTCTTCTTCTTTAAAATCCATTGTTCTAACATGATTTATCTGCCAAGGCCGACTTTGAAAAAGATGAGGACCTCCGCGGCATCTACATGATGCTGGACCGCATCGACGTCCACTGCACCTGGGTATCTCAAGCCGTCCTCGACCTGCTCCCCGCGGACCTCCCAGACGTTGTGCCAGGTGGTGAAATCGTCAGAGAGCCCGGCATGGGCGTCTTCTGCGACAATGCCATGGATCTGGTCATGGACCTCTGGCCCAAGCCGGGCCCTGAGACCAAGGCGCGCCACGTCAAGTCGGCCATGCAGAAGCTGAACGAGGTCGGGCTTGTCGGCATGCACGATGCCGGTGCCACGCCGGGAAACTTGGTTCTGTACTCGGAGCTGGCCGACACCGATGACTGGACCCTCCGTGTTTACTCCATGCTCGAGTGCGATGTGCGAAACACTTACTGCCCTGATGAGGCCGTCAAGTTTTCTCGCGACGACCACCGCTTTTCTGTTCGGAGCGTCAAGCTCTTTGCTGGTAATTAAACCTATTATGTATATGTATAATTCCGTAGCCGCTGACATTGTCACCATAGATGGTGCATTGGGTAGCTGGGGCAGCGCCATGATCGAGCCCTACACCGACCACCCGTGGACATCTGGCTCCATGCTCATCAACGCCTCGGACCTGACCAAGGTCACCAAGCAGTGGGCTGCCGACGGGTACCAGGTCAACATACACGCCATTGGCGACCTGGCCAACCGCAATGCCGTCGACGCCCTCGAGGCCGCCCTCGCGCAGCAGTGCCCCGAGGACGCCGCCAGGCTTGCCCAGAACGAGGGCCAGGATGGGGACCACCCGCTGGCTGGCTGCCAGGACCGCCACCGTTTCCGCATCGAGCACTCGCAGATCATCCACCCGGACGACCAACGCCGCATCCACTCGCTCGGCATCATCCCGTCCATCCAGCCCACCCACGCCACCTCGGACATGAAGTACGCGCTGGACCGCCTGGGCGAGCGCCGCCTCGCCGAGTCCGCCTACCGCATGCGCTCCCTGCTGCCCGCACGCCCGGTCCTGGGCTCCGACTTCCCCGTCGAGCCCCCGAACCCCTTCCACGGCATCTACGCCGCCGTGGCCCGCCGGAGCCCCGCCACCGGCCGCGGCGCCGATGGTGGGTCCGACGGCTAGTACGACGGCGAGGCGCTGACCCTGGACCAGGCGCTGTGGGGGTTCACCGGGGCGCCGGCACACGGGGCCTTCCTCGACGGGCGCGCCGGAGTCATCAAGGAGGGCGCGCTGGCTGACTGGGTAGTTTTGGAC
>NAGG01001326.1:0-28406 GCA_003031705.1 Calonectria naviculata
GCGGGGATATGTCAATTTGCCACATCTCACGGCCGAACGATACCGTGCCGACAAGTTTACCATGGATGGGTAAGCATTGTGGCACTCTAGTCTCGTATCTGTGAGCCAGGCTAACTGCTTCATAGCATGATGATGTTTAACACCGGAGATCTGGGCAGATGGCAGAGTGGCGGGTCTCTTGAGCACATGGGCCGAATAGACGACCAAGTCAAAATAAAAGGAGTCCGGATCGAGCTGGACGGTATCTCGCGATGCATGGAAGAGTTTCCTGAAATGGACAAGGCGTGTGTCCTCAAAATCGGAGACGAGCTATGGGGTTTTTACTCGACGGAAAAGGGTCCGGTGGATGAGACTGGCCTCAAAGCCCACCTCTCATCCCGCCTCAACTTTTACGCTCGACCCAAAAAGCTAATCTATGTCGCAACCATGCCCATGACGCCTGGTGGAAAGATTGACAAAAGACAGTTGCGCGAGATGGGCACAGATAAATCGCAGGAACCCGCTGCAATGCCCAACAGCCCCAGAAGTCCACCCGCATCTGAGACGGACGCGACCTCCTCACTTCACTCGACCGAAGACGAGAAAGAAATCAAGGTCATATCTACCTCTTCTCTTGAGTTCGTGAAGGAGGAGATAGAGCTTCCTCCCAAGAACGGATATCGCGGCCAACGGTGGCTGCGCCACAGGGGCTTTTCCGCATATCGCAAGCTGTTCATTCTCATTTTCACAGTAAATCTGGTCATTTTTATTGTGATGCTAGTGCAATCTTCCGATGGCCTGTCACCAGCAAGTCTTTCCACAGCCGTCGCATCGAATCTGCTAGCATCGGTGCTCATGCGTCAAGACAACGTTGTCAACACGGCCTTTTGGCTGGCAACACGGTGGCCGACATCAGCGCCGTTGTGGATTCGACGGCACGCCGCCCGGGTCTATCACATCGGCGGCATACACTCAAGTGCTGCCATCTGCGCGACGCTTTGGTGGCTCGTATTTACGGTTCAATCTGGCATTTACATGGCCAATAGTAACAAGACTTACTCCATCAACCCGCCCACCATGGGCCTTACCACTATCATCCTTGTCTTCCTTTTGGCCATCCTCGCAATGGCGTATCCCGCGGTCCGCGCCAAGATGCACGATCAGTTTGAGTGGACGCACCGCTTCGCCGGCTGGACGGCGTTGGCCCTGGTGTGGGCGCAGACAGTAGTTGCGGCAGCTTCACTTAACCCCAATCAGCCGCTGGGCAGGACGCTGGCTACAAGCCCGGCATTCTGGCTGCTGTTTCTCATCACGGCATCCATTGTCTGGCCGTGGACTCGTCTGCGGCGCGTCGAGGTGACACCTGAGCCGCTCTCAAATCACGCCATCCGTCTACACTTCGGGTTTGACACGCCACCACCGGGACGCGGCGTGCGCATAACACACAGCCCGTTGCGTGAGTGGCATGCCTTCGCAACCATCACGGAGCCTGACCGGCCAGGCTTCTCCATCATTGTGTCGCGCGCGGGCGACTGGACGGGTGCGTGTATTGAGAAACCGCCAACGCGTATCTGGACTCGAGGCGTACCGGCTTCGGGTGTGCTGCGCATAGCGCCCTTGTTCCGCAAGATTGTGCTCGTGGCAACGGGTTCCGGGATTGGCCCTTGCTTGCCCGTCATCCTGGCACAGCAGGTTCCCTGTCGGGTCTTCTGGTCTACTCCCAACCCGGAGGAGAGGTACGGGCAGAAAATCGTCGACGCCATCAAGCAGGCCGAGCCCAAATGCGTGATATGGAACACGAAGGAGCGCGGCCGTCCCAATATGGCGCTCGAGGCGTACAAGCTGTACAAGGAGAGCGGTGCCGAGTGCGTGTGTATCATTTCAAACAATGCCCTGACGACAAAGCTTGTCTATGATCTAGAGTCGAGGGGTATTCCTGCCTTTGGACCCATTTGGGATTCTTAGGATAAAGAAAAATGTGTATTTGTAGCGTATGATTCAAGCAGCCTATTCGACCAATAGACAAGAATTCCTTTTGTACTTTGGAATAGACTGGTTTATTTTCTTCCACGCCATAGATTCTAGTGGTAAATTGGCCACACTTACTAAAAATTATCTTCATCGCATGAATTTTCCTTGCGACACGCCGGAATTCTCAACTCTTATCCCCGCAACCATTCTTTTAGAGATTCTCGCCATTGTGGTGGGCCTTGTTTTACGAGCCTTTATTCATGGGCCAGATGTGCTTCGGTTTGCTAGGTCTATGACCAGGGACAATCCTTATGTGCCTCTTCCTTCAGAGGGATCACGCCACACCTCAATGGTTTTGATAGAGCTAGAATACATGGAAATTTATGATTGCAACTGGCGGGTGTACGTCCTGAAGACGAGATTGAATATTTTGCGACAGGAGCGTTGCATTCATGTTCAAAAATTCGCAGTAATGCTAAGAGAGGTAGAATAGATAGCGTCATGAAATTGAGACTTTCTTTGGACTATATTTTAGAAATATAAAATTTGAAGATCATCGCTCACACATCGCAGGAGATTGACTGAGCGCAAGCTGCCTGTAATAAATACATTTCTAGTCAACTTCAGGGTAGTGATCGGATACACCAATATTTTGCTGGGGCTATTTTTAGCAGCCGCCTAGTTTCACCAACGTACAGGGGCTGGCATGGTTTCAGCAAAGATTATTGGCCATCCACGTTGAGTCAGCAAGTAGTGATGGGCCTTCTCCGAATGGCACCTGACTAACCAGTGGATATCCTGGTCTTTGAATGACAGTGAGTAGTCCTGTCGTTATAGAATTATAGCTAACATAACTAAGAGACAACTTAAATACTGAGAGTATACATTAATCTTGTACTAGACTAGGCGCTTTTTCATGAACAAGTTAAATACTGCGCCAATTCCTCATTATTCCCCAAGAACAGGACATAACCGATTATCAACTAAAACAACACAGCCTCAACTGCCACAGCCATTATCACTCCGCCAATAACGCCTGCTACATTCCTAACACCTGCGAGACCTACTGTTAAGGATGAGCTTGTCGTAGCTGACGCGGCGCCTGTTTCGGTTCCCGTGGCCTCATCCGACGTGCTCCTGCCAGTGGAAGACAGCTCCTCAGTGCTAGTAGGTGTGGTTTTCGCAGTATTTGAGGTCTCCGTAGTGCTAGCAGAACCGGTAGCAGTCGTCTTTGCGGTAGTCTTTACAGCCGTACCCTTAGAAGACGTGGACGCGTCCTTGTCGGCACCATACTCTGAAATATCCAATACATACGACGCATTGGTCTTGGTGTCTGACTCGAACACCTCGTAACTGGCCCAGCTAGGCTTTCCATCGACACCAAGCGACACGCATGCCTCGCGATAGGCGTTGCTCGCGCAGATGCTCGCTCCGTCGCTGGTGACGCCGCCGCCGGCGTTAGTGCACGAGACAAACAGTTGCGTGACGAGGCGCGACATGTTGTCGAAGAAGTCATCCTCCAGCGAGCCGGGCGACAGGCAGTTCCGGCAGCCGTCCATGGACCCGTACCAGCCGTCCGGGTTCTCAATACACACGCAATCCCTGGTGTCGGCGTTGGGGCCATTCAACTTCTGGCACCGCAGCATAGCCTGATAGATGGGCCAACATCCGCAGTCGTCGAGCTTCGTGGGACTGTCTTCCGCCGATTTGGTCTTGGACCAGCCGTTGGGTTCCGCCGATGAGAATCCAGTCAGGGCAAGGAGAGCCACGAGAGACGATGAGTGCCGCATTGTATGAGCTCTTTGGTAGGTATCTTAAAGAATCACAGCGTGTTTGCAGCGAGTGTAGTGCACAAAGTCAGGCGGTGGTTGTGAGATGGCGCGAGGAGTGAAAAGTTGAGATGAGAATTTAAAGCTGAAAAGAAGCCTACCTAGCTAATCTTAAGTTGACAGGGGGTCTTCCATAGTACATTCCTTTGCCCCGCAAGTTTCTTGTTCTGGTAATTCCCGATCTGCACTTGAGTGGAGAGTGCAGGGGATGGCAGGGGATGGTAATTCCGGGAAATGACAGGGAAGGCTAGCCTGGTTGAAAATACCCTAGACTCCCATCATTTTCTGCCTCGCCCAGGCCTGCTGCCTAACGGGCTGTACCCAAAAACAACATTTCTATCCCACGAATCATTCGAGAAAGGATTGAACAGGGAAAGGCGAAACAGAAAGTACAAAGGTACAAGCAAGGGGCAAGAATCATAAACACCGTCTGGCGCTGAATCAATCGCTCTGCCGCGTCTTAAGATTCGCAGCGGGCATGTGACCTATACACAGCATCTCAGATCCGGCCTGACTACCAGCAACTTTTTCAGTTGGCGATCAGGGTACCAAATACGGCTTGGTATAGCCTAGCTATGCGCTCAGATAAAGGCTATTTCTATAGTTGTCATCATATCAATCTTATTGATTGTTTCACTTGCACAGAATCATTTCCTATATATTTTTCCTAATCCATGTGGGTCACCCTTGATGTGCTGAAAACAACTCTCTCCGTCCTCGACAAGTACGCACCAACTTCCCTTGAAGAGCAAATTGCATTTGAGATCTAGTATCAAGAAACCAATGTCTAGCTGTCGCAACATTAGCCACTCCACAAATAGCCTAATGTGTCGGAGCTTGTGGCCATGCACAAGCTCTAAGTTGCAGACCCAGAGTTACGAATCTGAAGTGGTATCGCACACATAGAAATCCTTAAAAAATTTTTACGAAATTAATTGTGCATTTGCTCCGCCCCACGGTACTGCCCAAGTGCCATTCAATCACTGTATCCCAAGGCACAACGGATTGCCTTCTATTGCTCCCATTAATGTATTGCATTCAAACTTGTCAAGATTGATAGAAATAATCAACTCAGTTTCTTTCTCCCAGAACTTATTGACCGCGTTAGAAACAATGTTCCAATCGCTATTGACAACTCTTCCGATGAAGGAAATCTTGACATGATGCTCAACTGTAACAAACTTTGCATAATTGATTCAGCAATCTTTAGATAATCTCTCGCCTTCCTTGTGGATATCCACTCACTGGCGGAAAGCGTATTTTAGGCTCTCCGCACAACTCTTGGACATATCTACAATCTAGTATTGTGCGGATCAGCTCTGCCAGAATGTATCCAGATACTAGCTACCGGCAGCTCAATTATACTTTGCGCCAGGCAAGAAAAACAGTGCATTCATAGGCCCCAACTTGCCTTCATCGCCTTGCTTCCCCCGTTTCTCCTTTATGGAGTGGGTGACTGGTCTCGACCTGATACATCAGTATGCTATTCATATTAAATGAAAAAAATCAATACTACACTCAAGTCCACTGTATTCTCAACCCTATCATTGGGGAGGTCCTTGCTTCACAGTAATACTGGGGAAGCTGCAAAAAGGTTTGTGGGCAGTTGCTGCCCCACCAAGCTAACACATAACCAAGGTTAACCATTTTAAGTAATCCACGGTCCTCGGCCGACATAGAGATGCTAACCGAACAACCATTCAGGCTCCCTATTGTTTCAAATTCGGAGGCGGCGACATTTGCAATACCATCAAGACATAACGTATGAAATATAACCGTGACGGGATGGGGAACAGGCATAACATTTTCTACTCTTTTGAGTGTTAGCTGCTGCGTACCTCAAGAAGCTTGGCTATCTGTGTTTCTACGCGTATCCTATATTTATAACCTAGAGACCCCGGAAGACGGTCCATTTAAACCAAACGTGATTTTGAGGTCCGCATCAATTTGTTTCTTCCAATCCCTCTGCTTCAAGGTTGCGCCCCGGTATTTTCCGTAAAACCACATTTCCGCTGTGAGCCGAGCGACTTCATCTCCATCCTTCGCGGCATCAACAAGAAGCATCAATCCCTGAACAACATCAACTAGGGAGTCCATAGCTGTACGGGATTTCAGCTCTGCTTCATCTCTGCTCCCACTACCCACAAGCACCTTGAGATCTGCCCACCATTGCATCACCTGGTCGTGTTGCGCCTGGAACCGGCCATCCTTGCAGATTTGTTCCAGGAGGGTACTGACCCACAAGTCCATTGAGGCCATGACCGGCTCCCGAAGCTTCCCGTAAAGCACCCTCAGAATAGAATCATCAGCCATCATATCGGTGGTGCCCTCCCAAATTGGCATGACATTAGCATCGCGGTATAGGCGAGCGATGTTGAACTGCATGTCTTCGTTCTCCAGATAGCCAACACCTCCAAGGCACTCCATGCATTCCTGAAGCCCCGAGATTGCCGTTTTGGAGCAGTGTCCCTTGAGAGCGGGTGTCATGAGACGCAACAGATGATTTGCCATGGTCACGTCGCGCAGCCCAGGAACATTTCCTAAACCGATTGCGTCTATGACGCTAGGCCTCCCCATGAAGACGGCAGCCTCGGCCTGTTCGGTAATACCAAGTATTCCCGCGACCAGAAAGTTGAACAAGACATTTGCCTTGTACTCAGCATGCATTATAGCTAGGCTGTGCATGAAAGCTGTTCGCTTCCACAGTGGACGCCGGCCTACGATTCGAACACGAGTAAAGGCGCGAACTATACCAAGGCCGCGACCCCAAAGGCCGATTGCAGTCGCACCGTTGTGAATGCGGGCAATGTTGAGAACTGTGGCAATCTCCTTAGTGCCACGGCCATCTTGCCCCACGAGCCAGGCGCGAACGCCTTTGAGTTCGAGTTCTGCGGTGGGCAATGCGCGGGTGCCGAGTTTGTTTTTCAGTCGCTGGATGGAAACGCCATTAAGCTCCGTGTCATTTCCAAGGACATCCCTTTGTGACATCATCTTGCGCATTGGTGCAAAGAATGTGCTAATCCCATTGGGTGTGCGGGCCAGCATTACCATCATGTTGCAATCGGTCGCGCTGCTAAACCACTTGAATCCGTCGATGCGCCATGGACCCAGGTCATTACCGCCAGCATCCTTGACCGCAAGAGACCGATCAGGGCTGTACGTCGCAATCGTTTCTGTCATGCTGACGTCGCTTCCACCCTGTCTTTCAGTCATCCACTGCCCAGTCGTCCATGCAGTTGCTGCATCTCTGCTCGTAAGCCTTTCGTAAGCATATTTCAAGACCTTCCTCTGGTCTTCGGGTAGGTCAGGCTCAGAGAGATGCTTTCGAAAGAGGCTCGCCACTCCGTCAGACATCAGTGACGGACAGTTGACCCAGGCGGCACTGCCACACCACAGTGAATATTTGGCAAAGTGATAGACGCGAGAGTATTGTGCATATTTGTTTTCGTATGGAATGGCAACCATGCCCTCTGCGATTCCAAGGCCTTGAAGCTTGCGCCAACCTTCGCTGGTGATTAATTCGTCTCGGCGACGGCCCCAAGAATCCAACGCCTTGACATAGGGAGTGTTGCGCTCTGCATCAAGGACCCAGCTGAGTACTTGTGGAGATAGAACCTTGGCTCCAAACGACGCCAAGTCGGGCGTAACGTCATCTAGGATCTCCTGGGGGAGGAACAAAGTCAAGGCGCGGCCCCACGCAGAATCGTCGTGAAACTGGTTCAGAACATCTGGAGGCGTCTGGAAGAAGCCTGCAGTGGAGCTTGAGGGAGTTGGTCGAGAGTTGGTTCCCTTCATGGTGAAATTCCTATATGAAAGGTCCTTGTTGTGAGTATGGAACTCGGCGCCCAGTATGATGCACAAGGCAGGTTATATCTACATTGGTAAGTACTACTGCCAATAACTTGATCGATTACAGCTGCGGCTGCAATAGGTAGATCGGGCCGAAGGGCTGCAATTGGACCCGCGGTTGAGACCATCCTCGGACCGATCGCATGGTACGTAGGAGTGCGGGGAATGCCCATTGAAATGTTCGTAGTCAGGTGAATTGTCGTTGGTACGCTACACGCGCCAGTAATAAACCTGCAGGCTTGCTCGAAGCTAGTCGAGCGCAGCTGAATTATTTCTGACCAGATTTCGTAGAGAATTTGTCTCACATCATAGCAACATCTGATTTACTGTCGTTGCATTACAAATGTATGTCGTTTTTGTAACTCACACGTGGGCACCAGATTAGGCAATCAGAAGTACCAACTGAGAAGAATCTAATACTAAACATGCACTGCGGCTAGATAGAATTTGAACCGACTCATGAAGGACAAAGCTGGTCTGTTTGTTTATAACTAGCGCCACCCTTGCAGTCCGCATTGCAATTTTGGTACAGATAAGAAAGACGAGTGCGCAGGCAGAAAAAAGGCCTTGATTATCTAAGCGCCTAATTGAGGGTATAGGAGTTTTAGATTAATCCCTTCTTCTAACCCTTTTTATATTACCAGGACATGCTCTCCAGCGGCCACGTCCCGTTTTGATACCACGCAAGAATATCCACCTCAACCTAGCCAATGCAAGACCACGGCTTAGAAAGACCATCGCGCTTGAATTCATGGGCCTGGAAAGTGAAATATTAGCCTGTGATGCAGGAAAAGTAAAAGCGAAGCTCACCAACTCAACCACGCTTGCATACGTGCCTGCAATGAGTACAAAGACTCCCAGAAGAAAAATCACCCCATTCAATATAGCCTTTGAGATATTGTGCCGCTCATACCAATGACCCTCCTTGAGAAGCTGAAACCAAGCAATAGCCGGCCAATAATACGAGAATCCAGACACGAACAAGCAAGCACAGATGGACAACAACCCAGAAAACACGGGTACGGACTCCGCAACCACCCAGGACAAAACAGTAAAAGATGATATCAGGCCCACCCATGTGAGCCATCCTTTCTTAGTGTTCACGTATTTTGTCACAGAATTCTTATAGATTCGACCGTGGATATAGCGGCAGATAGTGGTTGTGTTGATACTCCCGGAGATGAAGATGACAGGGAGGGCGACTCCAAACGCAATTTTCGAGATTAAGCTTCCGGCTGATAATAGAGCTGGCGACTGGACCTCGGGTCCGACAAACGCGTAAATGAGTGCACCTGTCAAGGTATATACCACAATCTCGAATACGCCAAGTGTCTGAACAGATTTGACATAATCTTCTGGTGTGTGCATTTCTGACATGAAAGATGGTTGGGCAATGACAAATGCGTACGCAAAAACAATGTTGTTGAGCGAGTTGACGGCTTCGGCGAATGACAGACTCTCTTTAGGCCACGCAGACCATCCAGAGCCCGAAGATCCCCCGTGACTCTGGACTCCAGTAGCAATGATGGTAATTGCAATGGCTATCATGATAGACGCAAAGTCGATGTATCCTAGAATGGCAATTTCCGCGAATGAGGGAGGAACGGCGAGTAGCAGCAGAATGATGGCAGATACAATGCTGAAGATGACTTGGCAAGTATGGCTATCCGAGATGGCTGCTAGAGCAATCTTTCCCGTGAGGCAATGAGAACCCACAACCAAAAGTCCAGAGGCTACGAAACAGAAGCTGATCATGGTTGTACCCAGATTGCCCCATAGCAAGGTGCCAATATCGACGTAGTGGGCAACGTGGCGAAATTTGAGAACCACCTGGCCGATGATATAGCTTGCGTACATTGCAGCACAGCCCAGTCCGATGGACAGCATGACACCGGCCACCATGCCAAGAGAGGCAAAAGCAGCAGGGAGACCCAACGCTCCGAGTGCAATTGATTGCACCACGCAGATAACAGTTAGGCGCCTCCAACCTAAACGGGAGAAAAAGGCATCTCCATCAATAGTCTTTCGTCGTTCAAGGTCTGTCATTTCGAGGGGTTTCACAGTCTCGTCATGAAAAACCTCTTGACTAATGAAAATGCCGATGGGCTCGTCATGGGGAGGCGTCATTTTCATATCCTTGGTAGCCACACGAATGTCAGCGGTACGGAAAACTTCAGATGCCATAACTAAGGAAAGAAGATGTAAGTCAAAGGTATAGAAAAAGATGACTGTGAGAGAAGGGTTAGTTTATATTAAATCTTGAGCAGAATAACACTCTCAGCGAGACCCTTGGCATATGGTCCCTTTCAACGCTGACGTTTTTAAAAGGAATCACTGCAAGCCCCTGGATCTTCCTCGCAGGACTTCCCCGCACAGAATCTACCATTCCCCAGGTCCTGATGGCGGGGAAGGCCCACCAAAATTAAGTTGACCCCCTCCATGCATAGAGCAGTGGGTCCGGGGCTCCCTTGCGCCTTGCTATCCTGCACTTTGCGCCCTATAAGCTTAGCGAGCATCATGGGTAAATGTCAATGGTTTGTAGGTGTGGTTCTAGAACTGTAGCGTTATACACATGGGGGTTTTTCTTTTCGTTTTTTGTTTTTGTTTTGCAGGAAGACCACCTTGCCACCACTGGTTAGTGAGCCGGCAACAATGTCAGTTAATATCATTATCCTGGTGATTCCCTCCTCCATCTTTCTCTTGATGATTCCCTCCTCCATCTTTCTCTTGACCATAATCAAGTAGCCATCATCAAATCATCCAATCATCTACGTGCTGTTTTCATGAAAGCGGACAGACCAGCGTTGGAAACAACTGGGTTTTCTTGCTGGAGGACCCGAAGTTGCCCCACATGGCCAATCATGGCCGATGACACTGCATAAGAAAAACATGATTGAGAAGTTGCAGGGCGCGCCCTATAGACAGGGCTAGTGGAGTCTTCTTGAATGGCCCTCTCCACATCTAACTTTCATAACTTGATATATATTTATGGCAGTGTAAAAGAACAATCAGCGCTCCGGAAATCAATCAACTGCTCAAGATCCCAAATTTGGCCACTTTTCCTGCGTAGAATTATGGCAGTGATAAACGGAACCGCCGCTAGCAGCAATGCCTCTCGTCTCGAACAAGTCCGCCAACGACGAAAAAAAGCCGGAATGTTGGCGACTGGTGTAGCAGCTGTGTCGGACAGTGACATGTTTAAAAGCCCTGTGCGTTACTTCTCACTTTGTTCGTCTAGGCCATGGGCGTGGTACTGACAATAGACCAATCATAACTAGGCCAGAGACAAACCATTGGCAGAGAACTGGGACTGTAAGTTCCCTAAATGAACAGCGAATTAGTGAAACTGACCATTTTCAGCGCACTTCAGTCACGAGAGTGGATGTCGTCCAGCATGTCTCCTCAAACAAGCCTCTGGCTACCTCAAGACACCAGGTCTAATCTCGTTGGGGGGTGGCTTGCCGTCCAGCGAGTATTTCCCCTTTTCGAAAATCACTATCCAAGTCCCGACCCCGCCGCACTTCTCCGAGCACGACATAGACACACAACAATCGGTCGAGATTGGGAAATACGACGTCAAAGCTGGCACGTCCGAATTTGATCTTTCCATTGCCCTCAATTATGGCCAGGCCATGGGCTCAGCACAGCTCTTGCGCTGGGTGACTGAGCACACTGAGATCGTCTTCAATCCTCCCTACCGAGACTGGGCTTGTATCCTAACACCGGGCAGCACGGCCTCACTCGAACAAGCTATTCGGATGCTATGCGACGCCGGCAGCTCGATCCTCACCGAAGAATATACATTCGCCACTGCACTGCAGACCTTTCTCCCACAGGATGTGAGGCCGGTTGCTGTCAAAATGGACGAACAGGGCATGCTTCCCAGCAACCTAGAATGCATGTTGAGTTCTTGGGATGCTAGTCGTGGTAGAAAGCCGCATGTACTATATACTGTACCATCAGGCCAGAATCCGACTGGTGCGACACAGGGAGCCGACCGACGGCTGGCTATTTACGCCGTTTGTCAGAAACCCAATGTCATCATCGTCGAAGACGAGCCGTATTACTTTCTCCAGATGGACCCTTATAAGAGCCAGGCTTCAGAACCAAAGGACGTTGATCATTTTTTGGATAACTTAATCCCGTCCTACTTAAGTCTTGATACGGACGGCCGTGTCATTCGCCTAGACTCTTTCTCTAAAGTCCTGGTGCCGGGGTCGCGCATGGGATGGGTCACCGCAAGCAAGCAGATTGTTCATCGATTCTTACGCCACGCTGAAGTTGCCAACCAGGGTCCATCTGGTATGTCACAAATTATCCTTTGGAAACTGCTTGACGAGGTTTGGGGCCATGAGGGATACCTTAAATGGCTAATGGACTTGAGAGCCAACTACACAAAAAGAAGGAATGCACTCCTGGATGCGTGCGAGAAACACCTACCCAAGGATCTCGTGGCATGGACGCCTCCTGATGCGGGAATGTTCGTGAGTACTGCCTTGTATTCCTACCAAGAAAAACCACTGACCAACCCCAGCTCTGGCTTAAGTTGGACCACACCAAGCACCCTGACTACCCCCATCGACAAAATTTAGACATTGAAGAGGAGATATTCGGGTATGCGATTGACAATGGCGTCTTGTTTGCTCGAGGATCCTGGTTCCGTGCCGAGCCAGGAACCGTGATGAAGGATCTTTTCTTACGCACTACGTTTGCGAGTGCTACTGAGGATGCTATGAGCACGGCTATTCAGCGACTCAGCATAGCCATTCAGAGATCCTTTAGACGTAAAAAGTCTATCGCAGCATTGGAAGAATAACAAATCGTGCTGACGATCTGAGTGCCTTAGGGTTTGTCCAGGCTAGTCTGTTGAATAAGAGACCTACAGCGAATAGCACAACCTGCATACGATCTCAATTATGGGTGGTAATCATGTCATTGTCCACAGTTTTCTCTTATGCCAGGCCATAATTTCAATATCTTGCCCTTCTTAGATGGCTCAGCTTTAGATTATTTAAATACGAGAATCATTTGGTTGCAGAACGTAGCATATTACGGTTTCAGTATTCAAGCCTAACGCTACTAGTCTTTAAAGCCCTAAATGTCAAGACGAACAGTGACCTTTCTTATACATCCGGCTTTCATATCCTTGGCCGTGACACTATTTTTCGTTCATGTATTGTTGGCTAACTCGTGCCAGCCACTCCGGGCTATCGGCTATCGTGCGTTCCCAGCCATCGTCACATCCTTACACCAAGTCGCAGTTCGTCCTGAAACATATGATCAGTGGGGAAGAATCCACTCGAAACAATTATTTGGGTAAATTGGCCCAGATGCCACCCTAAAATTTGGTATAAGACGAAAGTGTGACCTCAAAGCCTGGGTCAAGGGTAACCTCCCGTCGACCATCCATCCGGTCTGTGTACGACCCAAACCACAGGAAAGGTGTTCATCAATTACTTAAAGATCATTAGCAGTGCTATAATTACAGGATATCACTGGCACCTGACTTGATTATTAACGTCGTAGTTATGAAACTTCGAGCTAGAGCATTGTGGGTCTGGAAAATGCTGGGAGGACATGGTTGTTTTAATTTCGCCGCTAAACAATGGTGGTTGGAGAAAGATTAGGAAAGAATAAAATATTAGCGACGAACAAACGCGTCTACGATTTTGATTTAAAAATACAGTCAGCAGTGATGACTAGGACGGAAGGGCCCCCGCACTACGCATAGAAAGACGAACGACGGTGGACAGGCTAACGATCATTTTTGACCCCTAGTTAGAGATGAGAGAGCGAATGGAAATTTTAACCACAAGCCCAGGTTGTATTTATTTATCTCGGAACCAGGGAGTGGGAACCATCAACTTAGCCCAGCATAGCCAAGATGTGAGTATTTGAGAGAAACTGCGGGTTGTATATAAGCGCACGCCCATAAACGTGGAATTTTCGCCAGTATAAATCCCGTTACAAGCCTGAAACTATTTCGTGAGAGATTTAAATAATTGGACATAATTCACGTAATAATCAAGAATTCTGTCTCGCCAAATAGGCCGGAGTGGCGTTGGTTGTATACGGTAGAGATGCTATAGAGTACATTCGAAAGCTCACCCGCCTTTATAGCTTTGTCGGACCAACTTTTCCATTGCCAATTATATCGCCGTCTTCTTCTTTACCATTCCTGGCAAGATCAATGCGTTCTTGGGTTGTCTTGAACAATTTCGGGATTTTGGTCTCCTCAAAGCTGTTTCCTTGGATGATCATCTTCGCAAGCTCCTTTGCTGTCAACCAGATTACAGGCATGCCGTGTCCATTGAATCCGGCAATGATGAATTGATCTTTCTTTTGTGGAACAAGACCAACGTGAGGTCGCGAGTCGTAAGAGTAGCCAATGATGCCTGTCCAAATGCTTTCGACTCGTGCCTCTGTATTTTCCCAGCCAAAGAATGTTCGCTGCATATAATCGGTGTAATAGTCTTTGGCGGATGGAATGACACTGCTGTCGTCTACAGTCTTATACCATTGGTCCTTGAATGGTCGGGATATTGCAGAAGCACCGCCCACAATCATACTTCGATCGGCCCGTGGAACGAGATAGGATAAAACACCATCCTTGTCTCTGAGTATGTATGAATTGTGCATGGTGGGTGGTTGTATACCATCTGGGACTGTGATTCTACAGCAAAGATTTTTGCAGGGAATTATATTCTTCTCGTATTCGGGAAGAAGTCCAGCGACGTAGGCATTGTTCGCGTGGACGACCTTGTCGGCATGCACGGTTCCTCGAGGGGTTTCAACGATAAATCCGCCGCTCGGATGCAGGCGAACTTTTGTAACTGGTGTGTTGGTTTGCAGGTTGATCCTGTCAAGCATTGACCGAACAAGGTGCATGATGAATTTGGATGGCCACATTGTGCCCGCGGGGAAGGATGCACAGCTAACGGCTCCTTTAACGCCACACAGCTATGGCACGTCAGAAGAGCCAAACAAGTTGAGGAATATGAACTCACCCCTTCCACGTCATCCCCATTGTAAAACATTGCATCTTTCATATGCTCAAAGTTCCGCGCAAGAAGGTCGTAAGTTGTTTTCGCGGCGTTTGCAGCTTTTACATCGCACCATACATCCAGAGATCTTGTGACAGTGAAATCACAATCGATGCCTTCCTTCTCGATGAATTCTTTGAGGGTGCTCAAGTGTGCAATTTCAAATTCGGCAACCTGCGCGGCGGCCTCAGGACCAAATCTACTGAGGTATGATGAAATAAGCCCATAGTAGTCAGGTCTAAGGTGGCCGCCATTTCGGCCAGTCGCTCCCGAGCAGACACCTCGAGCCTCCAGGACAGTGATTGAGCGCTTCACATCACTGTGGTCGTTGACAAGATGGTATGCCGTACTCACGCCAGCGTAGCCCGCACCGAGAATCACGACATCGCTGTGTTCAGGCAAGCTATCGGTGGAGCGGTAATTCCTGAGCTCCTCACTGTGGCTTGACCAAAAGCAAGGTTGAGGATTTTCCACAGGCAAGTACGTTGTTGTGTGCCGGTCCCAGGGAGAGGGCGTAGTCGTCGAGGATGATTCCGTCATTGTCAATCTTGGTGATTGTGGTTCGTAACATCGGTGTTTTCATTCACTTTATAGGTTGCTGGCCAGGCGAGTTGAGAGACGTGGTTCTCGATGGCGGGGCAAACCTGGGGAACCTCCGCGTTGAGTCTAGTGAATTTTGTAATCGGTAAGTTTTCGCGAGGAATGCATTACCTGGGGATTTCTAATCAGACCCTCCCCGTGACCGCTATTTACGAGGAGGGGTTAGTCTAGAGACTCACCCGGCAGCCTTCTTCCGTATGACACCTGCCAGGTCAAGACGTTAAACAACCTACCGGCGACTAAAGGGATCATACGACGTAATATCGTACGTTTATTCTGTTCGTCCGATCCGAGGTTCTGAGGGAGCACCTTTCCTGCTGTTTACCCTGTCAATATTTGTTAGAACTTAACCTGGCCAGTCAGGCATATAATCACGGCTTCGGGTAGATACGCTTGGTCATCTATGAGTTTCATCTCAGGAGAAAAATAATACAGCTATCTACTTTGACGATCTCGTGCGATATCGCATCATTTTCATTCAGGACTTCAGTAAAGTTATGCGTCTCCATTATTTATTTCCCAGCGGTATAAGGAGGCCGCATTCATCCTCGTCTGATGCATTAGGCTGCGACGCGCCCACGACCAGCGAACTCCTCTAAGCAGTTTCAAAGAGCGCAATCTATACCATCTTCTATTGGCTCAATTTATGCCATACGGCTGTAAATAACCTTGGCTTTTATCTAGATTCACCATTTCGATTGTCAACTAATACAGTGGTTTCCCTACTCAACCAGCTTGTCTGTTTTTTTGACATCATCCAACTTCCCAATTGACATCAAGTGTTGTATCCCATTTGTACCTTATTTCCATAAACTGTGCTTCTCACTCTGCATCTCCCATGGTAATCACAGTTCCGATTAGATCGTGGGTAATCTCATCGGTCACAACACTATCATGCTCGTATTTGGGGTGCGAGCTCACAAAATCTCGGATCCATCGTGCCGTGGTTTTTATTTCTCCCCTAGCTCGCTTTGAGACAAAGTTAAGATATTGTGCAAGATGATGCCGCAAAGTGACATCAACTGAAACACTGTCGAGGTAAGTTTCCACCAATGAGATGATGCCAGGGAACTCCCCAGTTTTACAGCCGTTTATTATCTCGCCCACCGTTAGCTCATCGTATTCTGGCGTGGTTGAGATATGATCTAAAGAGCATTCGGACCGTGCTGAAGTCTTTTTGCTTTTCAAGTTCAATGAAGCTGGCTGGGGTGGTCCATTGGAGAAAGACTCTCGTCGGAAATAAAACTTCTCTTTTAGAACGGCATCTATTGAGTGAGCACGCTGCATGTTCTCATCCACCTTCCGTATGGGTATATAGAAGTTTAGATCGAAGAAAATAATCGCCCGTGCCAACAGCACCATGAAGATGGAGAATGCTGCATTCTCGAAATCGGTGATTTGAATCTCCATTGGGCGAAACTCGACCCTCCAACCAATATTACTATCAGCAGGTGGCGGTTTGAATCGCAAGGGCTGCCAGTTTGTTGACTGTATGTTCTCAAAATGATGTGTTTTATCGAGCTCCAGCTCTTGAAGATCTTCCTGGAAAACCACAATCGGATCCCGGATGAATAAATGAGCAAAATGCGTGGCAAGTCTGTCGTCCATGCCACCGTCCAGAAGTTGTGCCTTGATTTTTGTGTCAAAAACGAGATCTGGATCAAGATATTCATCCTTTAGTCGCGGGTCTAGAGAAATGTAGGTCGAATTGGGTGCATATCTTGACTTGGGTATTCGCCGAGAGCCACTGTGGGTGGTGGACTATGTATTTATCAGTACCAAATATTGCTCAACAAAGTGCAGCTCACAAACATTTTCTTCAGACTCTTCAGATGTGCGGCAGTCAACAGATTGGCTTATCTGATTCCATCGTACGTCCGTGTTGGCCAAAAAGCCTTTATATATAGGTGTAGCAGCTGTCAAGGCGAGCATGATTGGGCCCATTGGTATCAGTTGGTCGTAAAGCTTCCTGGCCTGGGCGATGTTCTTGGCCTGTAAAGTAATTTGTAAACAGCAACTTCCCATACCGAAGGCCATAGCATCCATATGAATGAAGCCCTTCGGCACCGCCTCATTGCGCACATCATCATCCTCTGGCCACTTATGCAAGTCAACGTCAACAGTTGGGTCTACCCATGAAGCAGGGGTATTTTTATCAAAGAATATAGGCACATTGATCTGAGCCTTGCGACCTCGTCGGGAACGTATGTTGGCTGCAAGGGTAGGGAATCGGATGTGGGGATTTATGATCTCGTCTGGAAGAAACTGTGACCGTAGGTGAGGGCCAGACGGTGAAAAATGAGGATCGGTGAATTTTCCTGGGATGCCGAGTTGAGGAAAGGTCGTAAGCGTGATTGGATACTCATTGCCAAGCATATGCTGCTTGGCAACCTTCCTTCGCAGCTTCATGTCGTCTTCAACGGCAACCAGATCCTCTAGGTCAGCGCCATGAGGCTTTCCTGGTGTAGATTCAAGCATGAAACGGCCGAATTCAGGATGGAATATAGGCCATGTTCTTTCCCTGTGAAGGGCTTAGCACATTGGAAAGATATCGCAGAATGTTGGAAATCAACGGGATGTCATACTGGGATTTTCCAGATCGGGCTGGTGTACTGTGAGTCGTCGAGTGACAGTATACTCCTTTTCTGTTGGCCTCTCCAGAAGCAAGCGCTTGAAGGATCTCGGCTTGTCTCAGAGATAATAATACCTTTGGGTTGTCACTAGAGTATGTGACCACTAGATATTCGACCTGTTTGACTGTTTGAGCTCTGGTTGAATATTGATGAAGTAAAGTTGACTACTAACCTCGTCACCCCAAAGCATGGCATCATCCTCCCTATTCTTTGACATTTCCCACACCTTGAGCAATTGCTTCATGTTCAGGGACGTTAGCAATTCGGGCCGAGTCATTCAGATTGCATGTCACAATATTCCGTGATATGTTCAACAGGCTAAGGGATTAACATTACCTTTGCACCCCAATCTTTTACTTGAGACGCATATTGCTTTGTACACGGCCAATCAAGGGGAGTTCCCTGGGTCCTGGGTTCATTTCGCACGTCAGTATCGATGGACCATGAGCCTCTTGTTTATTTCGGTTCCTCCATCAAGGAGCTCAACATACAAGAGGCCCATCGTAGAGTTGGTTTAATTGTGCGCGGAGGGTAGATGCGCAGGATCCAGAGGTCCGATGTTAGGGACGAACAGGCCGAGCTGACGCTGTGTTCTTTGAGTCATAAAATGGGCGGAAGAAAAAGAAGATGCGAAATTGACGAGTGTATCGAGGTTGTGCACGGATGGAAGATTTAAGTTGATTGTTCTTTGGTCGGGGCAAATCGTTGATGACTAAACTTTCCATGTTGAACATTAAAAATTGCAACTGCTGCCTACTCATGGGAGACTGATTGAGCTTACCTCCTGATTTTTCCCCCAAAGAAATCAGATATGAATAAGGAAGATGCAGAGTGCTATCAGACCGAACCTCTGACTAGGGTGGAATGCATATTTGCAGTAAATCTCAGCGTATGAAGCCAATTATGTTTGTTATTCGATGCGTAGGGGTGGGGGCTGGATGTAAAAGAAAAAGTTTTTACCACAAATCGAAAAAGAAAAACGGAAAAAAAAAAGGCTAAACAGGCGTTTTGCAAGTATTGTCTCGCTTACCATCTTGTCCTTCAAACATCATAGCCATGTATTATTCAGCCCAGTGAAGGACTGGAGACAAGCGCGTCTTGTATCGCGGAAACCTCCCTGTAGTTAACTTGAGCTAACTGAACGGGGCTGGGCACCCCCACTTGGCCTACCCAGCAAAACTCGTGTGCATTATAAGGCGTGCATTACGACTACCGGCATCTGCTGATCCACCATTGAAGCGGGGTCGCCCGCCCCCTGTCCACCATCCGCAAAATGAGAAAGACTCTGCATCATGATTACCCAATGGGCAACTTGACTTTTACGGCCACAGATTGTAAAGGTGTCTGGTACTTTCTACGATCACATCATGGATTTGCAACTTCCGAAACGGAACCCCAGTGGAGCTTCGTTCAGCGGTCCCTCAGACCATGCCATTGGTTACTCCACACAAACATCCGTGCCTTGGGGGAGACCCGATGTTTGTCATCCACAAGTTGACGATTCTAACTTTCAGCATCTCAACATTGATGCTTCGCCAGTTGCGTCACTAGGGCCAGCAACCTGTACCGGAGATGCTCTAGCAATAGACTATTCCGACCGACTCCCAGAACTTGCTTCCGCTTCACCAGATATCACCACTTCCAATAGTCGTCCCCTGCAAGACCAAGCTCAAGTGCTGGGAGGTGACCTGGCGCCTACTGATAGCCCTGGAACACCAAAAGGCGTTCCCCCTAAAATCGGTGCTAGGCTCTCTCATGAATCGATTGCGATCTTGAGACAATGGTTTTCATGCCACATTAATAGCCCATATCCAACTAAGGATCAAAAGAAAATGCTGCAAACACAAACGGGCCTCAGCAAGATGCAAGTGGACAACTGGCTGAGCAACGCTCGACGACGCGCCAAGATGCTGAACCGGTATCAGTCGTCGGATTCTCTTAACAAAGCTCTCGATAAGTCGAAGGGAAACGCCGTTACTGACACAGGAATCCCGGAGAGATCAGGAACGCCAGCGCCACGCAGCACTGCAAGATTCAAGATCATGAACCCGATGGAAAGATGGGTCGAATCCCCACCAGAGTGCGAGCCCGCCGACGCCACAGCAATTGCTCACGCTCTTGCCTCTAGTCCACCGGAGTCAGAAGGTATGCCCTGGCTTTCCAAACCACCCTGGTTGATTACACCGCGATTGACTCTTCAAAGATTTTTATAGCGACAGTTTCTCGGATTACGGGTTAACACAGTCTGACCAATATGCATCTTCCGTGGGGAGCGGCGGCACCTCGGCTTCTAGCGGACTGTCCACCACATCAGCTCGTTCTCATGTGTCCAGTGTCGCTGGTAGGCCCCGTCACCGGCAATTAGGCCGAAGCCGTGCCCGCCATCGCAAACGTCCAATCCGAAGGCCCTTGGTTGCACTCCGGCACCAGTTCCAGTGCACGTTTTGCACTGACACTTTTCGAACGAAGCACGATTGGCAACGACATGAGAGATCTCTTCACATGCCGTTAGAGCAGTGGTGGTGTTCCCCCCATGGGCCTACTGCCATGAACCCTGAATGTAGCAAAGTCTGCTGCGTGTTCTGTGGTGAGGTCGAACCCGATCAACAGCACATAAATGACCACAACCCAACAGCTTGCCAAGAACGACTGTTCAACCGAAAGGACCACTTGAAACAGCACTTGCGGCTGGTTCATGGGGCCGGCTTACTCGATTGGTCATCTAAACTCTGGAAGGCAGCATTCCCTGATCTTAGTTCCCGTTGTGGCTTTTGCGATTCGACGCTGGAATCGTGGGCTTCTCGGGTGGATCATCTCGCGGACCACTTCAAAATAGGGCAGGATATGTCGCAATGGAAAGGTGACTGGGGATTTGATGATTCTATCCTCAAATTGGTCGAAAACGCTGTCCCACCGTGTAAGTTTATTCCCATTCACGGAAGACTCGTCTGACAGGAGGGATAGATCTCATCGAATATGAACGCAAGTCACCTTTTCCTTACCAGGCGAGTCGACCGCCATCCGAGTCACCACGCAATGCCTACGAGCTACTAACATTGGAGCTCGATCACTTCCTACGCCTTTTCTACGATAGGAATGGAAGTATGCCTACAAATAAAGACATGCAATTCGAGGCCTGTCGTATCATATTTGCGTCCGAAATATCCTCGATGAAAGACGACTTTGGGGCGCCGTCCACATCCTGGCTACGGGACTTGATCACTGCAAACGAGGATCTAACGCAAAAAGCTCGATTCGCTCCCATAAGATCCAAGGCTGAGAGCCTAATGTCATTCCCTCATATAAAGGGTAAGCTAGACCTGTTCGATCAGTGTCCCTGTGAGAGAATGCTCGTGGACTTCGCGGCGGCCCAATCAACCACGCAATCTACACCGTTGAGCAATCAAGAGCTAAAGACTGAAGCCACTCGAATCATATGTCGTCTAGCAGAAGATTGGGGAACATCGCCCACTGATCTTGTTGTAAACTGGTTAGTTCAGCTGACTGGCTCATGCACTCTCCCGTGGCTGGATAGCTTTCGGCTCAGACACAACCTACTGTGTACCAATGATACTATCGAACCCCAGGAGGGTGCGTTGAATGTCTCGCCCTGGCCTTCTCTTGAAGAAGTAGAGGCGGCCATGGATCACTACAACGAAAGCAGTGACGTACCAAATAGCGAGTTCAATATTCCAAGGTCAACCCAGGGTATGCAGATGGAGTCGGCGATTGACAACACCTCGCTATCCAACTTGGGTGCAACATCTTCAAATCAGACGGAAGTCCCCTCTTCATCTATTTGTACGTCGTCTTTCTTGGTAGATGAATCTACGACATTTTTAGAGGCTCTTGGTCTTCCCTCTGCGACACCGATACACGCTCAGGGTCACTACATTGAGGAAAATGCCCCTATTGCACCAGCTATGCCACACCCACAGACTTGGTCATTCAAACGCCATTACGCCTTTTTCAATGATGCAAATTTCAATGAATGGCTAATCAGTCAGCTTCGACGGTGGATAGCGGCCACAATATCACCCAATAATCCAAACAGGCATGTTCCATCAGATGAAGAGATTCAGCATCAAGCTCGTTTTATTGTATTTGAGGAGTAAGTGTCATATTTTCCCGATTTCCTTCGGGCAAACTTGCTAAACCTTCCAAGTGACGACCCATGGAACCAAACTCCAGCAGATAATGCTTCATGGCTTCGGCGGTTCAAGGATGCACTCGGTATACCATCAACACTTGATGCCATCTAGCAATGTGCATATGTCGGCCGTGGGCGCCTTCCACATGCAAGTATGAGAAGATATACCGTAGAATCTCGATAGATCCGCACATCTTAGCGGCTCCATTTTTCTAGATTTCTTCCATAAATAGCGAAAATCCAATAAACCGATTGACCGAACGCACTATTATGGAGAAGCTAAAGTGTGCGAATATGTCGAGATGCTACGGTAGTTGATGATATCATAGTCGTGCTATTCACACTCAAAAAGCGTCGCAAATAATTCACAGGTACCATATTCTTGATTGAGCCTATCTACCTATGTACTTTCCATCCGCTTTAGTATCCAAATCCACACAACCTTTTGCGTAGACTGATAATCATAGTCGATGAAACCTGGGTATTCTACATAAAGGTTTGGACAGCGGATGACGAGCCATACCCTATGACCACAGAATGTTAAGTCTTTGTAAACCCGTCTTGGGCTTCGGCAGCGGCTCGGGGTGTCGCTGATACTCTTCAATAAGCATCCGAAGAGGCATATCTTCCAATGGGACGATTTTGGTCTTCGCCCAATATTTATACCCAAAGTATATGATAATCACAACGGGACCATTCAAGTATGCAGCAACAAACGTCTCTGTGTTCCATCGGCCGTGAATGAAGGTAGTGTATCCACCAGTCAAAAAGACGACAATGTAGAGCATCAATGATACCCATGTAATGTATGGTTGAAAAGGTGCTGCCCATGGCAATTCCTTATGCCGATCGATTCCCTGCTTCCTACAGCCGTAATAGAATCTCAGATATACAACACAGATTACCACCCAGTTGACCAGAGTGGCGGTTGCAACAAGATCCTGCAGCCAGTTGAAGGCCGTTGTAGCCGACTTGTCCAAGGTCATATAGCCGAGACACATGAACACGCCATAGAACGATACAGCAACCCAGGGAATCTTGAAGCGGTTCATTCGCGCAAACACGGCCGGTGCATGCCCTTCCACAGCCATACCATATAGAACTCTGGAGCCACTGAGCAAGTTCGAATTTCCTGAGGACCAGGCCGAAGTAAGAATAACAGCGTTGATTAGAGACGGAACAACTTTAATACCGGCATCGCGGGCTGCAATGACGAATGGTGATTGAGAAGCTGTACCAGTTGACCGGAGTAAATTCGGGTCATCAGAAGGGACCACCAGACCAATCATGAAGATGGTCAGTACGTAAAAGAGCAATACTCGGGCGAAAATTCGTCGTGCAGCCATGGGAATTGCTCGGCGAGGGTTGCGTGTTTCAGCGGCTGCGACGGTGATATTTTGGATGCCTGAATAAGCATAAAGGGCGCTGTTGAATGTTGTCCAGAACCCCATGAATCTGCCTAGGGATCCTGGATATCCCAGGTATTGCACGAATGCTCCGGGTTCCTTCCAATACTGAAAGCCTATGGCTGGTTGGCCCGATACGCCTCCGCAAGTGATGACCAAGGCCATGATATTCACGCCAAAAATGAGAAGTATTTTCAGTATGGCAAAGAAGAACTCGAGTTCACCATAGACGCGGACGAAAAGCAAGGAAGTCGATAGCATGAGAAACCCGTATGTAGTAACCCAGATCGCGCTATTCACGCTAATCCAGAATTCCATAAGAACCGCGGCGGCAACGATTTCAGCAGGAATTGAGACCAGGGCGGAAAAGCATTGATTCCAGCCATTTGCAAAGGACAGCGCGGGATCGTAGAAGAGCTCTGAGTAGCGAACAATGCCACCGTTGAGGGGAACTAGAGCTCCCATTTCTCCCACTGCGAAGACAACGCTAATGACAGATGCTCCAACGACAGAAAATGCAAGAAATGCACCTAGAGGGCCGCTCGTTGCGATTGCTCGGCCGGAACTGAGGAAGAGTCCAGTTCCAATGGTTCCTGCCAGAGCTATCATTTGGATGTGTCTTTGGTGTAGACCTTGCTCAAACTTGCTTGACTCTTCGAGCTGAGGCGCGGCCGCTTCGACGCCATCATGAATTGAGACGTTGTCGTTGCACGAAACCTTTTTGTCTGGCGGTTCAAGGGCGCCGACAGAAGCATCATAGGATTGATGGGAAGATTCGGACACCATTTTGCAAAGTAACGCGTTGGATTTGGGCTAATGATGATGAGACATACATGCTGGAGGCGGCATTCTTATCCTCGTTCGCCAGATTGGACTACTTGAAGTCCGTCTCGATTAGTATGGGGTAGTATGGGGGTGGGCCTTCCCCAGATTATCGAAAATAGAATATTCGGCCTATCTACGTGCTCGGCGTAGCTTGCTCTTTTTTGTTCTGTTCTCATATTTGTAGCATAGGAAAGTCTTCCCGCTCGTGAAGGGTCTGCCCATGGGGGGTTGGAGCAATAACGATGCCACAGTCTGGAGAACCATGCCACAAACCATTTGGGCTGTGCTGAATTTTTACCCATACTGAGTTGGGGAAACAGCCTCGCATATTACAAGCCTATTACAGGATTCGTTTTCTCAAGAATAAATTTGATAATACTCCATATTTAATATTTAATATTTAATATTCCATATAGATGTATTACTGTATCATATTCCTTACAGGTTGATGAAATAGCTGTCCGCTTGTAGGGTAGCTACAAGTATCGCTAGATCCACCCCTGCTTGTCCATGTTATTGTCCACCTTATAAGGCGCGCCCGACGCCAACTAAACCTAGCTAGACCTTCAATGTTAGCCCACAATTGATTGTCACTTGTTCCCACAAAGAACATGGTCCACTTTTATAAGGCGCGCCTAAGACGAAATCAAGTGAGCAAGGCATTCGCGTCCGTGCCCTGGCAAGTCCTTTGAGACCCCCAGATATCATGAGCAAACACGCCACAGGTGTTGAATTCACTTTGTTACAAATCTGGACCTCGGGTGGAATTCACAATTTGATTAGCGAGTGAAAGGAGACAGGACTTTGGAACATTGTTGAACTCCAAAAATTATGTGCTTTGATAACTGTTCCAAACACCACTGTCTCGCAAGTTCAATCGCCATTGAAACAAAGTGGGATATTATGTAAACTGGTTTTGGCAATTTGTGGACCGAGGGCATTGGTAATTCATCGGCGTTGCTTTAAGGTAATCAACCTAACACCACGCGTAGTACTCATTTTCCTCCCAAACAACATCCCCTTCGTCTTTCCACCGCAAACTAGGAATGCTATCAAAAGCCCTTTCGTCATGAATAAAGCCTATGGCACCCTGAAATTCATGACAGAGAGATTGCGCTGATGTTATGATGTCTTTATTGGGATTCCATACCAGCACTTTGTGTAGACCCCATTCTGCAGCTTCTACCACTGCAGCATGAAGCAACGCAGCCATGCTGGTGTGCAGGTTGCCAGTTATGCGGAGTATCTTGAGAGTCTTGTTGGAAATATCATGTGTCCAATAAATCCATGCTGTTTCCTCCATAGTGATTGCGCCATGGTGCTGAACCTCGCGACCATCAAGCTTTCGCGTTATGAAACTGTCTCGAGCGAGATGCCACAGAATCTGATGGCCTGAAGGATTGATGGCCATGTGAGACTTTCCGTCAGGGTTCAAACTGCGCAGTTTATTCTTAACTAATTCGGTGTCTCTTTTGCAAATATGCGAGATCTCCTCAATTTTGAGAGTGCGAGTGTTCTCGGGTTGGGGAAGAGGGGCATTATTGACATTCAAGGAGATTTGTCGCGCAGAATGGGCAGTCCAGCCTAGCCGAGCGTAGTAGGAGGCACCTATGTCGCTGTACAGGATACTGGAGCGCGAGTCGATGTCCATGATGTCTTTCAGCTGATCAAGGAGAGAAACGGCGAAGCCTTGGCCGCGATACAACGGATTCGTGTAAACGGAGGCTATGCCGTATGCCCGCTCTTCATGAATAGAGGCAGAAGAAATGTCGCGCACTAATATTTCTTTTATGAAAACATCACAGGCGGAAATAATGCTCAGAGGATTCTCGGTGTCGAACAGCACGTACTGTTTCATAGCACCGCCGAGATCAGTCTTTGAGAGCATGAGCTCACGGTCAACATATTCTTCCAGGGACAGCGGATGAGCCCATGAGGCACCGTTCAGGCGCCAGATTGCTTCGCGCTGGCCGGGGCTGGCCTCCGCAAAAGAGACCTTTTGGTTCATATTGTGCATTGGTGTGGCAGCGGGCGACAGCAATATTGAGAAGGATCGATTGAGGATAGGTTAAAGTGTCGTTGTGATTGTCAGATTGTACCGAGGCAGGATTATTCACTAGTCCTACAGAATAAGGATGAGATTTTATTCATACCCCTAGACATCGCGAGGGGCGTTTGACAAGGCCATCTAGACATGTCCGCTAAACTAATTATCCATGGCGCCTTTCGCCGGGTGAAACGATGTCCTACGACTAGCCCATCAAAGCAAAGGTTAAGCAGACACCCCATAAGAACCTGTTATGGGTCATAGCCTGAGGTTTAGCCCCGATCACGGGAGCGGTGAATTAGTTGGCGTCCGTGGCAATATTGCATCTGCGTTATAGGGCGCAAAAGACACATGTCCGGCAAAACCTGCCTTTTCAGCGCCAAGTATGTGATTGCCAATCCTATTGCTTTCCCAAATTATCTGTTCTGGAAGATGAAGTAATCATCTACCCCCACAGAGCACATGGCCCACTTAACCTCTGTAACAGGGCAAAGGTATTGATGGACCGTCTGTATCAGGACCTTTCCATGCTGACAAAAAAGACTCTTATGAGGGCGTAGACGCAGGTTGAAACATTTGTTGAACAAAGATTTTATTCGCTCTTCCAGCCTGACCCGTCTCTATTTTGTTAGCTGATATTACTTGAACGAGAAAAGTCTTGCACAATGTCACCCCCAAAGCACTTCATTTTGGGCATACTTGGCTGCGGACAGATGGGAACTGCCATCATTCGTGGTATCGTGAGCAAGGAGATCACCGAGGAATCCATCCAGAAATCTTCACAGTCTGACTGGGCCATTCGACACATACACATCTCTGTGCAATCATCCGCCTCGGTTGCGCGGTTGAGGGAAATATTTTCAGAGCAATCGTCCTTCATCACCATCTACCAATCAGATAATCTGGCAGTCTGTACAAAGTCAGATGTCATCATCCTGGGTTTTAAGCCTCCTCTGATGACCCAGCTCTTAGGCGCAGAAGGACTGCGCAGATCGGTCGAAGGCAAGACGCTCATCAGTCTTCTACCTGGCAAGAGCACACGTGCTACGATCAGTGCAGTAGTTGGACACGACATCCCTGAGGGCTCAGAGTCGGAGCATGGGTTCCAAGTTGTCAGGACTATGCCAAACATTGCGGCTGGTGTCCGGGCCTCCATGACTGTTGTGGCATCATCGACCAATCCGTCCGACAATGAAGGCATCGACGTCACACAGTGGGTATTTGATCATGTGGGAAAGACGCAGAAAATCCCAGAGGACTTGTTTGACTTGATTGGATCCTTAGTTGGGTGCTCAGCTGCCTTCTTTTCGGTGGCAGTTGATGGATTGCTCGATCGTTGCGTTGCGGGCGGACTGAAGCGATCAGTCGCCCTCTCCATGACGGCGCAAACCCTGAGTGGTCTGGCAAAATTGCTAGAGGCTGGAAACTCCACCTCAAATATCCGTGAGGAAGTAGCATCCCCAGGTGGTAGCACTATCCAAGGCCTCATTGAAATAGAAAGACAAGGGACTCGCACAGCCTTCTCTGATGCCCTGGGTGCGGCCGGCGAACGAGCGAGACAGATTGGCTCCAAGAAGTGATTCAAATATAACTTATTCTTCTGGCTTAAAATTGGTTTAAAAAGTTCCACTGAGTGAGACGTAAAACTGCATATCATTAGAATGAGGATCATTATTTCCTATGTTCAGTTGCTAGATGATAATAGGGAGTGTAAACTGTCATTATTGGGATCTGAGAATGAACAGAAAAAAATTACGCATGAACAACCTGCCTGTTGGAACATGAATGTCTTACACCTGTACCTTTGCACCCATTTTGCATATAGTATATATATACATGACTTCACCCGATAACTCAAGCTTGAAAGCCAGGTTGGTATTAGTATATTAACTGGGAGATTCGTCGCAAGGTATCGATCCTCACATTCATGACTTTGATGAATACTAACGCAGTAAGAATGTAAGCGAGAATCAATGATTCTTGGTCGTCCATGGCCCCTGGTCCAGCGTGGAAAAAAGCTTATTTTTGAAGTAGCTAGGAGCTAGAGCGATAGTGTTACGACCTGAACCCTCAC
>NAGG01001327.1:0-12250 GCA_003031705.1 Calonectria naviculata
GGCTTGTTTCGTTACCTTTTCAAGACTTCTAACAGAGTGGGATTTCGGGGCGTTTCAGAGAGAGGAGCGGCGATGAGATGCCCCAAGTCGACGACAGCAGGACGCCTTTTATAGACTGCCCTTGGAGGGACACATGTCGTTGAGACGAACCTGAGCCCGTCTCGTTTGGGTTTGGACGGAAACCACACCACCTCAGCCCATTAACTTACATTTGCCTCCCTTCCCACTCCATCCGCTTCCTTGACGTAGGCCGTGTCTTGACCGCGCCAGTGCTTTATGGCTCGGCAACAGCTAAGTCGCAGAAACACAAGAGTTATTGGCTGTTTGGGGGGTTTACCTGCAGAAGTCGATCATGACCCCGCTCCTGCCGTGTGAATACCGAGTGACTGTCTTTTACCAGGTGCCGTAGACAGACTCGCCGTAGGCATCTCCTAAGCGTGCAAGATCATGTCTATGGAGTGGCTCCATATCCACCTACCTCGTCACCTAATGAATGGAACAATCACAAAAGACTAGCAGTATTTTTAATCACCTATTTTTATCTTGATTTTTTAATTTTTTAATTTATTTTTTGGTCTTTATTTTTTTCTTTTTCTTTTTTCCCCTCCAGTCTCAGTCCTCTCGGACCCGCCGCGCCATGACTATCTCACAGCTGCTAGTAGTCATCCCAACCAGAAACAAGCCGTTTCTTTCTCCCCCTTTGCCGCTCACTGGCTGATTCCTAGTGCGCAACGCTTGCGGGCGGGGATGCTCGGGGATGAGCTGTCAGGTCAGCTGGAGTCCCCTGTAGGCACCCCGCGGCGTTTGAGGCCCAGCGGCAGCACCTAAGCCCGGAAGCGTTGGAGCCCTGGAATGATTGGCGCTAAGCCAGCTGGTTGCCGGGTGAATCGCCAGGGTCGCAGTTGCGCATGCACTTACACCAACATAAACGCGCCGTCCCAGACAATTAGTAGTCTCGGGAGCCTCCTCTTCTCCAGTCCCTTCCAGATGTTTGGGCTCGGCCACTCTGTCGCTGCTTGATACCCTTCTTTTTATTCTTCTTCCATTATCTTGTATTAACAACTTTCCCTGCGCAGCTTGAGTTGGTCTCTGCCATCCCACCAGTCCATTGCTTTGTCCCGCCTGCCGTCCATTTCTCTTGTTTGTTGCTGTAAACAAACTACAGCGCTGCTTGTCCCACCAACACCCACACACTCTCTCTTATTTACACCTCCGCGCATCATAATGGAGTCGCTTCTGTCTCTCGCATTCGATAATCTGTCGTCATACGACGGCCCCAAGGTCCGCAAGGGCCTCCGACAGGTCGAGGGCCTCCTCGCCCAGATCTGCCTCTCGAACCCAAACCACGAACGAACCAACCGGGGCCGAGACCCAGACAGGAATGACAGCGAATCCCCGGCTTCAAAGGACAAGGACCTTGGGCAACTCAGCCAGGACCCAGCCTTTCGTGAATTCTTCAAGCTGCAGGAGGGCTTCGAGTGGAACGTCGCCATGCGCTTGATTGGAACGCTCGACCGGCTCATGGCCAAGGGTGGCGATGGTCAGAATGACCTATTGATTCTCAGCGCCCTCGATCTCATCCAGGGTACACTGCTACTTCATCCCCCAAGCAAGACACTGTTTGCCCGGGAACAGAACATGAACGTACGTAAAAGACATTAAAACGCCTCAATCTCGGCTCCAATCATTAACATATGTCGTCATAGCTCCTCCTTGATCTCCTTGAGCCTTACAACTGCCCGGCCATCCAGTCTGCGACTCTCTTGACCCTAGTCACAGCGCTTATCGACACCCCTCGCAACACGCGCACTTTCGAGGACCTCGACGGCCTCCTCACAGTCACATCCCTATTCAAATCGCGCTCGACCGCCCGCGAAGTCAAGCTCAAGCTCGTCGAGTTTCTCTACTTCTACCTCATGCCCGAGATGCCTTCCATTCCCCGAGCCGATCAGCGCGATTCGGTTCCCGGCATGCTCCAGCGTAGCCCCAGCAAACTTGCCGGTGCCTTTAACTCGGAGAACCGCCGCAAGCGGTCAGGCTCCATGGAAGGAGACCTCACACTCACCACGGAAGAGAAGCAGGAGATGCTGAGCCAACACCTGAGCAATGTCGAAGATCTTGTCAAGGATCTCCGGAATTGCGCCCCGTTTGGCGGTGTCGTCTGTTGAACTCCCTGGACAGAAATGCCGCCCAGATCACCTTCCCCATTCCCCCTCATCGTGTTTCATTGCATCTCGTGACTTTGATCGAGCAATAGAGTTCTTGGCGTTTACGGAACTCGGATGGTTACACTTGCTTCTGTTTGCATTTTCTGCATGGAGTTCTGAGCAAAGTCGACCCTCATAATCGTTTCCTATGTACGGATTTCTTCTGAGAGAATTTGAAAGGTTCTTCAAATGAACGGGATATTAGGCGTTTCTTTAGTAAAATAGAAGGACACTGATGTTGAACTCTTGCATTTCTCCTTTCCATTATTATGCCGGTCGTGCTGGTTTACCGTAAGGGCTTTCCTGGGGAGTTGGCACAATAGATAGCGGCTCTCGTCCATCAGATCCGTACAGCTCGAAGCGGCCGTCAATGTTCTCGGATATTGGCGTCGGCTCAACACTTGAGTTGGTCAAGGGTGACAAATAACCGCTGCTGGGTTCTCTGGCCCTTGAATCAATCTCTACAGCAGCAGTGATATCTCCTGGGCCATCAGGACGTGAAGGCACCGCCCGGGAATGGCCCGGCGATGTGCCGCCCGCCGGCTGCGACGTCTCCGTAAACGGGCCTGCAACGGCGTCTGGTCCGAAGTAATCCTGCGTCAGACCCTGGCGCACCCGGCTGTGATCGGTCCCTGATACCTCCGTCATGGTGTCGACACCACCGCCGCCGGTGCTCTCCTGGGCCCCGGTGCGGGAACCTTCGACGCCAGAGTGGCGGCTTAGAGTGCGCTGCCGTTGGCGTCGCTTCGACATACACATCCAGGTCAGACCGCCGATGACAAGGGCTGCGCCAACTACTGCCCCAACGCCGATGCCCGCCTTGGCGCCGTCTGATAGCTCTTTGCTAGACGAGCTTGCGATCACCGAGACAGTCGCCGAGGGGTTCCCCGCGGAGCAATACCCCGTGCTACTCACGTCGACGCAGACCTGTGTGTTGTCGCAGCATCCAGAGCCGTCGGCGCACTTATACTGAGAGGTGGTGCATCCTTCCTGTATCGGGGTGAGAGAGGATGACGGGGCGGCTGTCTTGGTGGCGACGCAACTACTGGCACGACACTCGGCGCCGAATGAGCAGCAGTTCCCGCCCAGACTGCTGGCGCATAGGTAAAGACTTTCATTGGGACAACTGGGACCGCAGCACCCAACCTGGGCGCTGGGCGTGCCAGAGGCCGTAGTTGTGCGGGTGCAAAGGTAAGACCTTGAGGTGCACGGGTTATCGCAGTTTGAGCCAAAGGGACAACATTTCAAATCACCAGACTTGTTGATGTAGCAGTATGTGTCGTCGTCACAGCACTTGTCACTAAAACCTACGTCGTGGCCTTTTTTGTTTTAAGAAACAGGCAAAAGTCAGCATTTGTCAGGCCTCCAAGGGTGCGGCTGAACGGTTGCCAGCGAAAAGAGGCGCCGACTTACAGTTATGTTTATCATCGGGACAGCTAGCATCGCGCTTTGCGAAGGGGTTGGACTTGTCCAGGAAATATCGCGGCATCAAGCCGTCCGGAGCAATTGGCACAGCTGCATATCGCTGTTCAAACTGGGCAGCGGCCAGCCCGAGAGTGAGAGAGAGAAGGAGGGAGAGGTGAAGGCGCATCGTGAAATATTTTGTATTTGTCAAAGAGGGGAGCTGGTGGGGGAGTGAGGCGGGAATGGATCAGTTCGTCATCGTCGCCTTGCAACTGGGAGTGTCCTTGGACCGTTGCCAGAGAGAAGAGAAGGAAACAAGGACCATGCAAGCGGATATTGAAGCAATTCCCTGCACACAAGGAAGTGGTGAGAGGGAAAGACGACGACGGGAAGGGCGAGAAACGAGCGAGAGGGTGCCTGAATAGGTTGCGGGTTAACCGAGAAGATGCGTCGTCGTGTGGCCCAAAACCCATGAACCATGCATGTCAGATCCAGCGAGGCTGGCAGCTGGATCCTCAATGACCGGGGGCGGCCTCTGTGTGATGGTGGGTAGGCGAGGCGAATATCGGGCTGGAGGAGAGCGAGCACCTCCCTAATCCGCGCTAATTAATGTAGGGCTGCTCTCTTTGTCCCCAGTTGCGATTATTTGGCCGAGCTCGAGGCACACAATTCAAAGGATCATGCCTATTCGCCGGGGGCAAAAGAAGGGTCCAGACCTGTGCGCAACCCCCGATCGACGTGGCCCGTCGTGCCGTCGAGGCGGTGGCGGGTGGAGGATGCGGATGGGATTGTGCTGGTCACCGCATGGCTCCGGGTGGATGTGTCTATCTCGATTCCTCCGGGATCCGTCGTCTGAGGAGGAACTAAGCACAGTGGCGGACGGGGATGGACCCTCGAGTGAGAGCCCCTCTGCCTCTGCTTTGTGCGCCTCGAGATCAACCGCCAACGCAGCGCAATTTGTGTGTTACATGCGCGGGCGGGTGCATCCGTCCTAAAAAATTTTGGCAGCCGGAGTGTCGTGTCGGATTCGGACAAGATGGGCCGAGTAAATCACTTCATCTGGCTGCTTCCGAACAATTACCTGCTTACCCGTCATCAATTGATCCCCACGGTTTGCTGACCCCCGCCCGGGATCCCACCACCCAGCTTCTTCCCTTTGGGGAGCTTTTCTCCGCTCTCGCACGGCGTGGCAGGTTGGTTTGGGTGATAGGTCAGGTTGGCGCACGATAAAGTAGTCTTGGGCTATGCAAGGGGTTCCAGGCCGTGCTGTCCTCAGGGTTCACGGGATCTGCTCCCCTTGGTAATGTCACCACTCTTGAATTATAGATGTCGTTGGCTGTATTGGAGCTATACACATGCATCGACATGGCTTGTGACAACTGCCGTGGGCGATGGCGATCGGCCAATAGTTGATGGAGGGGCGCATCAAATCGGGTTTCACAAGTGAGCCACAGATGCGATTCGTCCGGGCTTGTTTCGATTGGGCGGCGTCACGTCGTGGTTGGTCAGTCTTGCCAACGCACAGCCAAGGAAGCTCTGCCTGCGACTTACACCAATGACCTCCACTCCTCAGATCACATCAACCGACATCACAAAGTGCTAACGACATGAAGGAGAGAGCGTAACGTCACTCAATTAATAACCCGTATGTAAGCCGGGCATTCGCTAAATACACTGTCGTAACTACATCGTATTCGACACCAACCAAGCCTCAATTTTGTTCATGGACGAGCCACGCCGCGCTCCGCGCAGTACTTGTCCACCTCCTTGCGGAGCGTCTCGCGCTGCCGTAGTGCTTGGTCCATGATGTCCTCGCAAACCTTGCCTAGCCCTCGAGAATCAGCGGCCTTGCCTTGCTTGTCAACCTGAACCATCTCCTCCAGGACCGCCTCCAGCTGGTTGGGAAGCCATGTGACGATGGGGCTGCCGCCTGTGGCTGTTGGGTGTGAGGTGCGCTTGAGGATGTACTCGCGCGCAAAGCACCAGTGCCTCCATCGGAAGTCGCGAACTTGGTTGAGAATCTGCAGCCAAAGGCCGACCGACTCACGCACGAGGTCCTTTTCCTCGTCCGACATGTTGGCCGAGTGCTGTCCCAGCGCATATGTCTTGAGGTTAAGCTCCAGTGACCGCTCCTTGACGTGGAGGAGGAAACCCTTGTGGTTACTGGGGCGGTACTCTCGGAAGTCGCGGAGGATCTCGGTCAGGGGAGTGCTGGGCATTGGAACCTGGAGCAGGTTGTCCATCAGAGGCACGATGGAGTCGTTGGCACCGCTCTCGCCACGGAATGACATGGGCTCGTTGTTGTTGATGCCTTCATAGACGACACCATTGGGGAACATGGACTGCGATGTGATGCCGAAGATGAAGGTTCGGAAGCTCGTATACTCCATAGGCTTCGACTTGGACCACATGGTCTCCATGACGCTGTTGATCTTTTGCAAGGCGCCCAAGACAGATGACAGACCCTCGTTGAAGCGAGTGCGGCGTTCCACAGCCTTGCTAGAGATATCGGCGGCAGCATCCAGGGCCTTCACGGTACCTGCCACGAGAGGACCGGTGTTCTTGACCATATCAATGTGTACGAGGACGAAGCCCGCCTCTGATGAGGTAGGGTCCAGACCGTTCTCGAAGGCTCGGATCAACCTGAGGTTGGAGTATTCCATGCCAGCATCTGGATTAACTAACTTGTAGTTGAACAGGGCGTATGAGCCAGCATACTCCATAAAGGGCTTGAAGCCGCAGCTGTGATCTCGATATTAGACAAAGTTTGTACACTGTAGATAATAATCCAATATTGACTTACATCTCCGCGCATCGTGCGATGGGGTGTGCAATCTGGGCGGGAAGTACATCTCGACCAAGACCATATGGCTCACCCTTGATGAACTTATGATGGCAGGGCTCCAACAGGTAGGCTGATGCAAGGAAGGAGTAGTCACGGTACAGGGCGTTTTGAAGAGGCAGGTTGTCCTTATACTTGTCCACAGCCTCTGTAAGGTTTGGTAGCTCATTGTCCACCACCTCGCCGAGCTTGTACTGTGCAAGAAGACCTGGCTCCCCTGATGCTGTCGTGACTGGCATGCGCTGAAGGATAGACTCGAAGACATCAAACTCCTTGGGGAGTGTCACGATGGGATCCATGCGAGGGAGGAAGCCCCTTGTTGTAGATACCATAAAGGCGGGCATGGAGGTGTCATCCGGGCGAGTGTCGTCCAAGACCCTAAAGGGAGGAGTGCTACCAAGCGATCCCATGTTGTCGAAGTTGTTAAAAATAAATGTTCGAGTGAAAGGGTAAAGAAGGCAAAAAGATGCTTGAAAGCTGAGGTTAGAATGCTCTGAAGTCTGGTTTTCCTCATCTCAATGGGATTTCATCCGACTAATATAAGTCGAGGCCGGAATTGCTCCGGCCTCTGTATAAGCGCCATCTACACTTAATCTGGCGCAGGGACGCTCAAGGTAGGTCACGAGCGCCTATCTCGCACAAAACGTAACAGAAAGCGTGTCAACGACGCCCTGCCTTCCCACGCATCGCTGCGGGCGCGCCATCACAGCCCCGTCGATATGCTTAGAGTTGTCGGCATTTGCATGATCGAGACGAGATAGATACGAGAGATCTAGGCGATTTTTGCTTCTCCTCGCATCAATCACGCCCTGTTATCTGGGCATTGCTGCAGGCGACTGTCAATGTCGCCCTGTCGATGCGTTTAGAGTTGGCAGGATTGACAGGGCTCGGGGACCGATGATAGAAATCTCCAGGTAGATTTTCTACTCGTTTCTGCATGAATTCATCGATATTTTGAGATTGAAGGACAATGTGACAGCCTTTCGCCTTTGATTTTCCTGTCGCGAACGAAGCTAGCTTAGGTTGTTGGCGGGTTTCCACGGGTTAACTCGTCTGTGCTGCGCTCAGAAAAAAAAGCGGCGGCCTTTGGTGTTTGGGTGGTAGATCGGCATTTCATGGGCGTATGTGACGCATAGATGCCGACAGTGTCCGGTCATGAATCGGCTCTTCATCGTTGGCCGGAAGCATTCCGGCCTTGGTGATCTAGTAATGTACGGCTGTATACGGTGCCTCCTTTTCCTGAGATAACGAGAAATAAGTGGTTTTACTTGACCATTCTTATCTTTTTATCTACACAATCTTGCAAGCAAATAAGTCCTCAAACACCCCATCCTTGTTTCCAATTCATTGCTTCTTACCATGACTTCTTTTCCTTCAGCGATTCGGCACGGGGGTTTGAACCGTAATGCGTTGCATCCCACTGTATATGACAGCTGCCGTGTCACAGGGCGTGATCAAGATAGCGCCCGGGGTCTTATCTGGGGAAGGTCCCGCTCCGGGCTGCCCGCATCGCCATCCCTGCTGCATCGTGATCACAACCAGGCCAATGAAGGGGACATGATTTGATTAACCGGCAATTGCCAGTATTTTTGTTCATTATTTCGTACGTAAGTCATTTCTAATCCCGCGCCCAAGCGAAGCCGAAACTGTCCAAAATAACCCGCCAAAGCCGAATCCGTTGGTTGTCATACACGCCAGCCTAAGCCTACATCTGTTCCCCCGCAGTTGCTGTGGCCTTCGATAAGGTTTGGAATCCACTGAGCGGGGGCCGCCTCTCGTTCGCCATCGTGTTCGGCCAAGGGACCCTCTGATGGTAGTTGGGGACCTGCGAGGGGATCTCTGGAGCGGGTGCCGCCGTTTCCACGGTGTCCTCGTTGGCGGACGGCGTGGTGTGCGGCGTTGTCACGCTGTTTGCCACTAGAGACGGCGTCCCGACTAGAAGCTCGGCGGTGTGCGGAGTGGTCACGCCTGATCCATTGATAAAGTTCTCCCCAGAGCCTCCCGTGGTCGCATGGAAAGGGATAAACTTGGTGAGTGTCGCTGTACTTGTTGTCCTTGTTCTCGTCTTGGTTGCGTTCTTGGTCCTTGTTCGAAATACTTGAATCGTACTGGACCGCTGCTTCTCAAGGTAACCAGGAGATACTCTCGGCAACGATCCCAGCGTTAGGTTCCATTGTGATGGCGGGATAAAGAAAGCACCATTAAGCCCTCCCCTAGGAGGCGCAAGCTGAGGTCTCGGTGTTGTCTTGGGAGTGGCGACTGCTGCCAGAGTTTGTCCTCCAACAAGTGAAGCTGTGTTATTGTTTAGCACATGCTTATTGGCTTTGGGAACTGAACCATCTTTGCTCGCCGGAGACCCGATCTTATGGCTTTTGGCGCCAAACTTCCCCTTGTTAAAGTATGTCGCCATAGAATTCGACGAGTTTCGGGGAGGGCGACCGACGGGCCATATATTCGAGTTTCCACCATAAGCCTCGGGTGTCTTCTCTGCAACTACAGCAGTTGATGATACAGTACCCAAGGACGAAGCCAGTGCTTCGTTCTGAGGCGTTTCGATAAAGGCCGCTCCCGCTTCCACTACAGCTCCAGGTAGGGGAGTTAATGTTGGCGTGGGTATTTCGTTGTATTCTTCACCATACAACTCATTACTTGAAGGTAAAGGAGTTACCGGTGCAGGCCAGCCCTCTATCAGTCCCTCAGTTTGATCCTTAGGCTCCTCATTGGATGTTTCCTTAGATTGACTCTCAGGCTGGTTCCAAGATGCGGCAGATGAGGCGGATGATGTAGATGGTGTGGATGGTGTCGCGGAATCGTCTGCAGAGCTAGATGGCAACCATGTAGATACTTCTTCTTGGATACTCTTGATCTGGTCGAGAATACGGCGAATGCTCTCCAATGTGATGTCGACTGTTTCCTCTCGTCCGGTAATAATTCTCTTGGCTAGGTCCATAGCCTTACTGAACCGAGATGCACCATCATGGGCAACATTATGTGGCATATCAACACCATCATGGGCTCCTATATCAGGAGTCCTGAAGTTGATGGCTCGGCGATGAGTAAAAGGGGTCCCCTCAACCATTGGTAGGTTGATGGGGACATAAACGGCAATGCTAAGTAGATGGTGGAGGTGTACCATTGTGTCAAGCAACAAAGGATGGAAACTATGGATTTGTCCTATTCAAGCCCTTGTTGCGAAGTGTTTTCGCACTTATATATATTTCAACATTTGCCTTGCTATCTAATTGATCTGCCATTCTTCCTTGTGTCTGGAAGTCGCATGCAGTAGCACATTCCAGCAATTGTACTAGCAACGATTGATACCATTCATGGTGTCTCAACCCAGCTTTCACCACGCACAGGTATGTTCATTCAGATGGTAAGTTGGTGCACATGTTTCATTCCTGAATCTGATACAGCAGCAGGCACAGGCGGCCAGGATATGAATTCGTTGAAATGGGCCGCTGATTGCGCATGTCGATCATGGTGCGATGTCACAAAGCAATACTCAAAACAGGCTGCAGACAATGACGGGTGCAGACAAGAAATTTCTATCAAAGGGTTGCGGCTATGGTGTCTTGCCTTGTCTTATCTTGCAGACCCGAGAAAAAAGGCGAGGTGGCGGGTAAAGCAGGTCGGTGGAATGGAGGCGACGAAAACGTGCGCTCGGGTGCTTGCACAAAAGATCTCTTTAATTACCCTCTTGGTTGCGACGCTACAGCCCCTTGTCGACGATGGAGCGGTCGCAATCAATTTGCTGCTGCCTCGCATCGACGGGGAAACTCTGGATACAGCAAGGCAAGGTTGGAAGCGACAAATATCCCCCTTGAATCGTGGAAATGGGCTTGGCAAATTTCACTTGTCGGCGTGGGCACGACGGTAATTGAGAAGTACTAGTGTTGCGTTGTGGCACCAGCTCGTCGCGGCCTTGAGGGATGGGTTTTGGTAAAAAGGATTTGGTGTCGCTACGGACCTTACTACGATGGGCTGAACTGGCAGCTGGGTTCTGGATTGTGATGAAATGTGCGCAGTCGAGACTCTTTTGGGTTTGCAATGAGTGGGTTGGGCTAGGGATTATTGGGTTGTGGGTAGAGAACGAGACGGCGAGTGGACGTGGGCGGATGGCATGGGATGATGCTTTGCTGCTTACAGTCGTGGTAGTGGCACCAATACCCAACTCCGAGGGGAATGGATCTGAGGCCATCCATGTGAGATGGTGCGAGGGGCCCTTTCGTTTCTTTTCGCCCCTCGCGTCAACATCAATAGCCCCGTTTGTTGCCTCCTGCGGTGCAGCATCCTGGCCGATCAGCCATGCACACGCGGGTGAGGGTAGGCAACGAGACGACGCCTCCCGACATTGACGTTGCAAGTTAGAGGGGACGGCTGGTGATGCGTGCCGCGTTTGGGCAGCTGCTCGGTGGAGCAAGACCATCATCTCGACTCCATCCACAGTGCGCATGCGTGGTGGGAGGAGGGATGAGACAAGAGATGGCCATGGCTTGGTTTTGCCTTGGTTGTCCCTAGCCGGGATGACTCGTGAGCTTGCAGCACGGTGGTGGTGGTGGTGCCGGTGCCGGTGACGAATTTTATCCCCCCGGAGCAAGGTGGTTTTTAATCATTGTTCGGGTGCTATCCCGGGTCTTGGGTCTTTGCAAGCTCAAGTCGCTCGGTGAAATCCGCCACCGTCGAAACCAGGCAGGGGGGGGGGGCGGTTGTCTCCATCTTCATTGTGGTCCGTCATGTCCGACCAAAAAATCAGGCTGTCGCGATGAGCAGAGCAGCGTGACCGTTCCGATCGTGGTGAGGGGAAAAGGGAGCCTGCCCCGTCGGCCGACCCTCCTGGCTCCGTCATCGACTCCTCACAACAGACTCTGGCATGAGCCTTTCCCAACGAACCGGCCCCAAGGGTGGGAGGGGCGTCGTTTGCATGTATTCATGGTCGCGCATGCACCGCCCTTTGACCATTTCAATCTGTTGGCAAAAAGGGGAAATATTATCGAAGGCCAGGGCCTCCGTTGGCGCATCGCACTATGCAGCTCCAGCACAGTCATCGTCGCAGTCAGCCCCGGGGCTCAGCCCGCCCATCACCGACGTGCATTGTACTGGCTGACAGACGAACTTGTGGTGATGGAGAAACGAGCAAGAGGAAGGAGGACGTTCCCTCGAAAGATACGTACCGCCCCCGATCCAGGTTTCAAGGGTCGCCCTCGGTGGATGCGGGGTGCTGATTGGCCCAGGGACGAGCGCAGAGGGCGGGAGGAACTGCTGTGAGTGGTAGGCTGTGACGCCCAGTGGGCCACCCGGACGACGGCATGCGCCGCCATTTGCATTTCGCATCCCGTTTGGAGCCAAAAGCTAAGGTACAGAGGTACATAGTCTAATAAAGGGTGTGCACAAAGCCCTGCTAAGTGAATAAACCCATGCCCCGCTAAACCCCATTCAGCCACGCGCCGCCCCGGCACCTCCCCAGCACAGCGTCACGTCGTTGCGGCTGGCGCTGGCCGTCTGGGGATTTTCTGCGTCCTGCGTCCGTTTGCCTTCTGCGTCTTGGGGTGCCAGTGCCAGTGCGAGCACGAACGAGAAGAACCTTTACCAACCGATTTTTATTGTGCGCCGCCTCCGGCCCCAAAATGAAAATGACAATGAGACCAAGGCCCCAAAACCTACAAGACACGAAGCCCACCCCCCGTCCTTTCACCTTTTTCTCATCATCATCCTCTCCATTCCCTCCCACGCAGCGCTCCCTCGCCCTCGCGTTCCCATCACCACGACGCCGTGCAAATCCGCCATGACCATCGCC
>NAGG01001329.1:0-19448 GCA_003031705.1 Calonectria naviculata
ACTCCGGGAGAGTCGTCTGGGGGAGTCGTCTCAGATGGACAGGAAAGCAAGGGAGCGACGAGTTCACGATAGCCTCAATGCCAAGCTTGAAGCATAACCCTGAGAGCCCAGGCAGAGACATATTATCACACGCACACACACACATGCAGATAGTGCTAGGAGAAGAGTCTTGGATGACAAATATGATACCCCCATTTCATGAAGCTGTACGTCTCACAAGATAAAACTTAAAATCATGCCCGGTGGTTCGGTCTACATACCCCGAGACCCTTTCCCCAGGCTTGGACCACTTTTCATTCCAATAGTTTGTCACATTTCACCAGGTCGAGGGGACATCGTGAGTCCCTCATGCTAGCTTCCAATCTCCTCAGTGAACGCCTCCTCAAAAGTGTGTCTAGTTCCACGTTTGCAAAACCGTGTTCCTGCCACCGGGCCTGCCCTGTTTCCCATTGGTACAAAATCCAGCCAGCCTTTCTTCCATGCTTCCCCTCATGTGAATGACTCCGACTCCGGCAGTGACTGGAAGTTCGTCTCCTTCTCGGATTCCAGTAGCAATCCATCTTCCTCTTCCAAACAAGGACAACTCCGGGGGTGACTTTTTTGCTCTGGGTCTTTTTTTTCCGGGTGCTTATCTCGCACTCCGCATTTTGCACACAATTGGGGATTTATGAGATCCCACAGGAAATCAAGGGTAATAAGATGAAGTGAAGAGAACAGAAATGACTTTCAAAAGAGACATTGAAGATAAAAAAAAAAATGAATGCAGCGACTTGCCAGGCGCCATGGTCCGTTTGTAAAAAAGGGGCTCTTTCGTCCCAAATATACACCATCCAACACATATCCCATCCCAATAATAAACCAACTGGAGTCGTGACTCTAATACGTTAATGAAAACAGATGAACAAGCAACCCATTCCGACATCCGAAGGTGCTCTGGAACAGCTCGAGGCTGCCCAACAGCGGGTATCCCAGGTATTCTTTGGTTTGAGTCGTTGCTCATAATAGGATGAGGTAGTTGCTGGGTGCGATACCCGTGTCGCCATTCTCCTTGCGGGCCTGCCACCATCGCCCGCTGACGTCTGATACTTCGAGGATTTCGTGTTTTGAGAACGAGATTTCGTTGGCGTCGTCGGGGTTGGCCTCGTAGCTGTAAATGGCCTTTGCTCGGTAAGGGTACTCTGTGGGTGGCACGACCTCGGTGTCGGCGCCGGGTGAAGCCCCAGACTTGGGTGGTTGCATTGTCGAGTTGGCGAAGCTCTGGGGAATGGCAGAGCCGCGGCCACCGTTTACTTGAGACACACCGCCGACGGGAGAGGGGTTCTCGAAGCCGTTGAGCTGGGCGGAAGTGTACATTTGAGGAGGCTGTACAGAGTTGGAGGTCTCAGGGCGACCGGTACCACCGTAAGCATTGATTGTGGATCGGTGCATGGTGGTAGACTCCTTGGCGAGAGCGAATGAATCGAGGAAAGCACGGGGAGTCGATGAAGGGTTAGATCCAAAGTAGAAGGTCCAGAGCACCTTGAAAGTTGTCAGCAAAATTGGGTCAATGCATGCCAAACGATGGCATCAACATACCACTACCATGGCCAACAGGATGAAACCAGCAGCGGCGGCCTGTCGAGAACCGCTGTTGGAGTAGAGTAGCAGGTTGATGCTGGAGGTGACGGTAATGATACCAGCAGCCAGGAAACCGGTGACGGCGACATGATACGTGTGGATTGAATCGCTACCGACAACAACGAAAACACCGACGATAAGCAGGAGGTTGTAGACGCAGGCCCACCAGGCGTATGTAGGGAACGTGTCGTTGCCGGAGCTCTGAATCTGTCCAATAAGACAACCGACGAAGGTGATGCACCACGCGAGCTGGACAAAAGTTAGCAATGCCATCATCAAATTGAAGGGGACCATCTCGAGAGGTCTCACTGTAGCGATAGAGAGCGTAGCGAGGGCGAAAGGATCGCCGAGAATATTGCCCAACTGGACGCCCTTGCGAGTCTGGCCGTACATCATTCTCGAGTGGTCCATTTTCTGCAGAGAGGGTGAGGCCTCGGAACCGTACGATGGCATAAGGTAAGAGGGTGATTAAATCGGCGATCGGGGGCCGACGCTGTCGATGAGAGAGAAGAAGGGCCTCGTGGCTGACGATGAGTTGGATTGATGCGTTCGTCTGGCGATGGCGCGAGTGCTACCGGAGCAGTCGGCGCAGGACGCTGGGCTGTGCTGGAAGCGAGGATCGAGCAGCGAAAGGCGGGAGAGAAAACGGTCGGGAGATTTTTTGGGGGCGAAGCTAAAGAGCGGCACGCGGCCAAAAAATAACAACAACAATAAGGTCGGAAGAAGAATAAAAAGCAAAAAATAGAAATCAAAGGAGTGACTGAGCCGGGACGATCGAGTCCGCGAATCTGGCAAAGGGCGATGAAGGATTGATTCAGACGAGGTCTGGGTGGTTGGGAGGAGAAAGAGGCCAGACGCAGGCGCAGGGTGGGAGGACCAAATGCGCGAGATGGAGGTGCAGCGGGTACTCGGTACGCAGAAGTCTAAAGCGCCGTGACAAGGGGGGGTCCCGGGGGCCGTGTGGGAGCGGCGGGTGCTGGCTTAAGCGGTTGTGACTGCGTAACTGGGCGGGCTGCACCACCGGGACGCGGCGGGCGCAACAAGGTTTTCGTAGAAGGATAGATAAAAATAATACGGCCCTCACGAGGCAGACAGCGATGGCAGAAGGAGAGTCGAGTAGAATCGAGTTCGGGTCTGGAGTCGCAGACTGGTTCGGGGGTCCCGTTGGTCAGATGGGCTGACGGACAAAAGGGGTAAGACGAGAGAGCGGGCGCCTGGTCCAGCAGCAGCAAGGGCCGCTTCTCGAGCGTGCAGTGCAGTATGGGGGATGTAATGCGAAGGAAGCGACGCGGCGCTTAGTTCTTCTTTTGGACTTTACGATTGTTGGTTTTTTCCCCTTCTGTAAATTAACCCTGGGTCGACAAGGAGGACGAAGCGAAAGGCGAGAAGAAAGAAAGATGGTTAGAAAAGAGGTCGTGTGGGTTTCCGGGGCAAAAGAAGAGGAAGAAAGAATATGGTGGGAAGGGGAAACGCGCCTGAGACGGACAGGCAAGAGTTGAAATGGGAATTCGAGAAGGGCCCGTTCCAAATTAGGCCCGGGAGCTGAGCTGAAGGATGGTCGAGAGGAACGGGGGGTGGGCAAAAGAGGCGCAGTGCCAGAGAAGTCCGTCAGACCGTAGACGCACAAACAGGAGCGACAAGTCGGTAATAACCCAAGCTAAGGGAGCCCGGGGGTGCGGTTGCGGCACACAGAGTTGTGCTGGTTTCCCGGCCGTCTTCTTGTGTAAGGCGAGGTGTCCAAGGGATGTGAGGAAAAATAATGGAGCCAATAATCCCCAATACGCCCGTAATCCAATATCTAATAACTGGGTGGGTATCCCGTCCAGTATCGACAGGATGCCGTGTGCTATGGCTGGCTGTGCTGTAAGGGAGCGCCGCGACAGCGACAAGGGGCGGGGGGGAAGACACAAGAGGCACAGCAACACCACCACCACGTCGTCCTAGTGCCTGGGAGAAGGAAGGCCTGGCACCCCGGCGCTGGGGCAGAGAGGGTGGACGTGTGGCCTGGGCGTTCCTTGGCCTCGAGGCCAGGGCTAGTGGCCGTTCGGGTCTGCGAAATGAAGGGCGTCTGCTGGCCCCAGGCAAGTCGAGGATGGGCGGAGATGGTCCGCTATTCGCCGGCGCTGGTGGGGATGTGGAGGTTGTGGTGGGTATCTCAGATGGCCCACCCCTGGCTAGGTTCTGGGGGACCACGTCTTGTAGTGAGAGAGGCGAGGGGACGGTTGTATGTAACGAGAAGTCGTGCCCAGGGATTTCTTTTTTTGACTCTGGTTTGATCCTCGCAATCCCTGCAGGCTCTTCTCCAGTTCGAAAATTGGATGATTTCGTGCCTTTGATGCGATTGCCTAATTTGGTGCTGCGGGAGCGATTGGATCGGGGGAGCCTCACGGCGGACAATACAATGGGCGAGGCTTTTCTTAACAATGGAATTAATTGGGTGCCGGCAGAGGGGTCCTGCACTGTCAGGCCAGGCTAAATTGTCTGAACCCGGTTCGTTTCGTTTCGTTGTGCCGTCAATGTCTTCGTTGGCATGTCGTAACCGAACGCGTACCTGGGTGGGTTGTGTGTCGTGTGTGCTTGCGCAGGGCCGGGCAAAGAAAAAAAAAACCGGCCTACGACAGACAATCAACGGGACGACGGGTGAGAAACAAAGATGGGAGACATGCATGCATGAGGAGGCGGGAGAGACCCCTCACTTAGATATTCATCCCCGGATTGAAATATTGCTACATCCAGACGCACCCTGGAATGAATTGGCTGTCGTCGCTCTGTCGGTGTCTTTCTCGGGTGCGTGTGTTGGTTGCAGTCGACATGACATTCAATCCCAACCCATGCATTCTCCTGCCTCATTGATTCCCATGGCCCCGAGCCCGCGCTGGTTACATGCAGGTTGGCCGCGGCCAGGAATGCTACCTCAGCATGCTCGGCCACGGCAACCCACACCATCTTGGCATCTGCTCTCACTCACGTCTGCATCTTGATGGTGTGCAAAGAACAAAAAGAAGGCGATAAAAACTGCACTCAGAACCTTCTGGCCAGCCATGACCAGGTGCCCGTCTGTTTGAGATTCAACTAGGGTGGGCACCCAAACACTGTCAGACGGCGGCGCCACAGACTTCGATAGGTCGGGGCCCGGCCTGGCCTGAATCGCAGCGAATGCAGGGGCGAGTGACAATCACGGCCGAGTAAGAGGCCAGCCGCCAGGCCCAACTGGGCCAGTTTCATCAGCACCATCCGTCTCGCACGTCCACTGGCCTTCAGGTCACATCCAAGGGCTTCAAAGCCAACGTCGTACTGCATGCAGGCCGTGGTGCGCTGGAACACCAGGCTCACTGGCCCCCAGCGGTCCATGTTTCTCCCAGATTTCCACAAACGGTCAAGGCGGGCGCCCGCGCAGCGACAATCCAGAGACACTCCAGACAATGGGCGGTCCCCCGTGCCTTTTTTTTTTTCGCCCTTGCCGCCACTGCTCGCGTGTCTTGCTGCTGCCGTGTGCTACGGGCCAATGTGTCGACGGGCCTGCCTCGGGCTGGTTCCAACGGGTGGCTGGCCCAGCTCCCTCAGGCTATGCACATGATGCCATCGTGACACTGTAACAACCGCCGCCGACTCAGACATTTAGCCGCCTCCGTCAACACGCTGTCCTCCCCAGCCGCCGCGAGGCCTCTCCTCGCGAGTCGTGCGTCGAAGCTGGGCAAGATATGGGATCTGGACCCGTTGATGGAGAGGTTTGACGCCGTCATAGCAATCAATGCTTTGTTTCCACCCCACCGACTTCACCGGAATGTACTCGCCTCCAACAACTCCGCAACACGGTGCGCCATGTAGCCCCGAGCTTAACCCCTCTGCCGATGGCGTCGTGCCGTACAGTGCCAGCGCCGTGTTTGGGCTGCGGTTTGCGAGCGTTGGTTTGCGGGGCTTCTGGTGAGAGGGGTCGTTCTCGAGACCTTCTCCAGACGGCAAACCATAGACTCAAACGACCCTTCTCTTCATGTGGTCGCACGTCTGGCCCCCCCAGCTGCGACGCATTGCCCTACCGAGTTGCCTCAGGACTGTGTCGAGCCCTACGTTGTGAGTGGCAGATCACTTCCCCCAAACAGCACCTGATCAGCGTGATCCAGATGGCCCCGTAGCTTATTGCAACCAAACTGCCAAGCATCTGTGCAGCTACCGCTGCCGGACCCGCGCGAGCCCCGTAAATGATCTGTTATTCTTTACTTGCTGGTTGTCCCTTTTTTGGCAACGTGGAATTGTGTAAACGCCGGCCATGTCCCGAGGCAACGTTTCGCCGTGACAGGCGAATGGGTCCTTTACGCTCCCAAAGCTATATGACAGCTTGCTATAACCAAGGCACTCTACGAGGGCAAATTATCCACTTCGTATTAGACCACCTACTATAGGCTCTAAGCTTTGCCCGCACGAGAGAAAAAAAAAAATAGCACCGGGACTGGACGTTTTAATTAGCAAAACCCAAAAGCCTGCTTCATTTGTGTGTCCAAGTCATGTAAACCGCACCATGTTACTGTCATGGCACATCCATCTTTGCGCTGCTACCGCTCTGTGACGGCAGCGCCGGCCAACTATACCCACAAGCACATCTCTCGCGTCCCCAGCATCCGGTTCATCCGATGTGCCACGACGAGATTATGTGCCTTGAAACTCTCCGACAATAAACCCCTGTCCTGTCCTTCTCTTGCGGACCCTTTGCGCCCCCGATCCCCTCGCACTGTCTGACCCCTGACACGCGCATCCCTCAATCTACCCGAGCCTGCAAACCCGCACCGCCACGTCCAACCAGAGGCCGCCTGCCAGTCGTCCTGCAGCCACAGAGGCGGCTCCAATTTTACCTAAGATTGATGGAGATAGAGTAGCATGCACTTTGAGCAAACGGCGTTGCATCCGTTTCGTTTCGCTCTCCCTGCCTATAGCGAGTGGGCTTTGCGGCATTTGCCAGCGTCTCGAGAGGAAGAGCGTCCCGGAATTGAATGGATGCCAGTTTCCCTCCTGTGCCCCAATCGACGGCTGCAACGTTGAACACTGCATTTCTGTGGGGTTGGGGTCTTTCTTTTTTTCCTTTTCCTAAAACCGTTCCCCTCGTTGTGGCAATTGTTTCGCCGGCGATCATCTGAGCTATTGTGCCTACCCGTGCCTTAGCGCCAACCCAGCGAGACGCTGATCGTCGGCCTATGGCGCTTCCGGGGACAACCTGTGACACCTGCTTCAAAATACGTGTATCAACGTGTCATTCATCGCTCGGCGTGACACCGTCCGATGCTGGCGAGCGGCAAGGACAAAACTCTGTTTGGCCCCGGTACGACGTCATGAATCGTCCATCCCAAAGCAGAATTCAATACATTACATGGGACCATGTTCAATCGTAAAACAGGAAGAAGAGAGAATTGCACACTAGTGTAGCTCCAGCCGCCATGTGATGTGATGTGCCACAGTCTGCGACGGGTGCAACTTGACATTGACAAAAGAGCCACTGTAAGCCAATATTGTAACATAGATGCATGTGAAAACAGCAGTCATTGGGTGCCTGGAGTCCTTCATTGGCTATCAGACTACGAGGACAGAACTCCGAAACACCATTGGTTGGGGGTTGGCCCAGCCAAAACTGTCATCCAAACATACTCCTGGCTCGGGTTTCATCAGATTCCAACCAATCCTACCAAGAGAACCCACTGGGATACAACTCCCTATCTTTCTGCACGAGTTTAGTCAGCGTTCCCATGCCTTCTGGCACACATCAGCACACCTTCTTCAGGTAGTCTACACATCAAACTCATTGGTCCAGTTCAACAAGGGTCTTCCCAACTTTGCCACGCGGGCAAAGAAATACATGACTCAAGATGTTAATTGCACCAAGGAAACAAACTACAGAGTAAATACAAATATTTCACAGATAAATAACATAGAATTCTTATTATAGTATTTAATGTTGGGGCTATTTAGGTCATTTATTTTCGTTCAGTGCGCGCAGCCTTCTTCCTTGATATCTGTTCTAGCGTGCCACACTTCCTGCCGCCCGTGTATTTGCACTGAACTTGGGAATTTTACCAGTGCGCCTGCAAAACAGCCTTAACAGTGGGGAATTATGTTCCGACCTGTTTCAACTTATGCGGGATCAAGGAGCGCGCCTGGAAGTGAGCGGAGAAGTGGCGAGACCACAGACCACTTTCCATGAGCCTGTCAGATCTCAGAGCCAACGACATTCGAGGAACTTCTGGAATTCTAGTCTCATGGCCTTAGCAGCCACCGGCTTTGGTTTATGTGAATCATTAATATAGAAATGCTCAACTTGGTACACGCGTGGTCGGCTCATTCCGCTGCGCCAGGAAACAAACGTCTACTTTGGGTCATTTAATGGACACACTAGTGGCCAGTGGCAAATAAAGACGCTTCGTAATTAATTATATATTAAATTATTGCAAATTGACTACCATACGGTTGCTTTTTATAGCTAGAGACACCTGATTTACCCAGCAAGTATCAAACTTGATCCAAAAAGTCTTGGCAGTGGTATAGCTTATATTCGACCTCAACAGAGGCAACCCGTCACCATTGTCGCACCCGTTTAGTCACCTGTGTAGATTGTCTTGTGCCCTCCGTCAATCCACTCGACCCATCACTCTCTCTCGCTTCAAAGACACTGTCTACGCGCCGGCGTCGGGTCCCGCTCTGGCTGACAGCTTGGCGCTTCTCCAAAGATGCTGCTTCTGTTGTCCCAGTCTGCGCAGTTGAAGAAGTCATCAAAGTCTGTGATGTCGTTTCTGCCAACTCAGTTGGCTCAGGGATGACTAAGGAGATATGTGGCGCTCGTTTTTCGAGAGTAATCTCGGGTCTGGTGGTCCGGCTAAGAAATGTTCCAAAAACCTGTAGCTGTTCAGTATAGATTTTATAGAAAGAAACCAGTTAAATCTACAGGGCGATAACTGTGAATGAGCCAGTGATTATCCCACCAAGAAAACCACAAGGGCGTTTCTTCGATCTTGGGTTCTCCATCCCGCGCAGTCCCAACCAGCAAATGGTCTAGAATCATATGACTACATGGAAGGCCATATTGGGACCTGAAACTGGTTGTACATGCTGGCAGTGGGTAAATTTCAGGCTCAAGCAAGGAAATCAAATGGTTCTTTGCAATGATAACTTGCTCGTACACAAGGTCGAGGCTTCTGGCAGAGACTCGTTGTCTGACCATCTCGAAAATAGTCGCATGGCTATACAAAGTGCGGTATAGCTCTTTCAGAGTTTGATGGGAAATTTTCTCATCGCAAGTTTCTCTCTGGTCTCTCAAAGCTTTTACGAGGTCCAGTAGAGTTAGTTTTGGGTAACTGTTCAATATCCGCATCGATGCATACTGAACTTTGTCAGAATAGATTGTTCGGTGACCATAATTTCGATAGCGGCGAACGAAGGCGTTGACCCATTGTGGAGCCTGGCGTATATAGGAGTCTCGAATATAGGAGAGCAAGCCTGGTGGGGAGTGTTAGTTGGGAGCGTGCATAGAAACATAGCCTTCAAACGTACCGGGTTGAGATGACCATGATTTTTCTATTATGAGCCGCCATTTATCAAACTCTTCGACAGTTTCAACATGCATCAGCACTTTAAAAGCCAGCAAAAACATATCACGACTATTTGGCTTAGGTTTGACCAGGTCAGGAGGCGTGCCTTCATATTCAATGGAGGCAGCTTGGATTTGGATTTTATCACCGCGGACACCGTTGACCCATCGTTCGCGCGTAGCCTTAATAACGTCTCTGCTGATGTATGAAATACACAGTTGTCTTTGTGCGTCTGGGAAGACATTCTCGACAGCAAGGCATCGGGCATTATCAGGCTCCATGATGACGATGGCAGGAAACAATGGGTTGCTGTCAATTTCCCCCCCAGCCAAATGTTCAGACAACCATATTTTCACATGGTCTAGAGCCCATGTAAAGAAGTCATCAGATTCGTCGAGCGATATCGCACAAGCCAACGGAAAAGGAATTTCCATGGGAGTCATTCCATTAATCTCCAGGATCCTGATGCCAAACTTGCAAATGAAATTTATGAGCATTATTTGTGGATATTGCTCCCATATTTTAAGCTCCTCATCAAGAAGCATAACGTGATGTCGAAGTGATCCATCATCTTTGAGACGCTCGTGATGAAGAAGGCCGTCGGCGTCAAGCTTCGTACCAAGGGCTTGTACTTGTTCTGTACCCCCGAAAGCATGCAACTGCGGGGATATGTCCTTCGAAATATCCGTCTCGGAGATAGGCACATCTAGTACTTTTTTGGAAATGGCCCCCCATTGCCTCTTTATCCTTGGGCCACGGGACTATTCCATCCATACAAAGACGTGTTTGGCGTCGATGGTGCTCCTTGTGTGACATAGGAGCATTAGCGTCATGATTATGGATACCGAAAGTTACATCGGCATACCAGCGGTTTCCCTGCCTCTACTTTTGCACCAATTTGAGCCTGTATTGGCAAGGCTCATAACCCCCTGTTTTCTTCCACTTGTCATCTTGGCCACACCAAAAACCAGAGCCATCGCACGCGCAAGCGATCTCGTAGCGACGGGGATATCCATCGACATAATTGCTGGGGCTTCGGTAGGTAAAAGCATAGCCTTCCTTCCTCGCAAAAGCTTGAAGAGCGTCAAAGGCGGCCTCAAAAGTCTCGAAGCCTTCAGGGAAATGAGGATCGCGCAAAGACAACATCCCCCATCCAGGCCGATCTATACCTGGCTCACCCTCGCTAGGATAATCAAACAAGTTGGATTTCAACGCGTCTTCCGCCCAATTCATCTTTCGGAAGCTGCATTAGGAGTGTTGCTTGCTTGGTTCATCAATGCTGCAAGAATCCATATTCCTCCCTAATTCTTAATTCGGTGTGTCCACTTTTTTGGTTGGCCAGGCACACCATCTAATGGCAAATAAGAGCATCAACAAGTCGAGATAAAGAAAAGATAAAGTGGTACCATGTGATACCTATGCTGAATTAAGCGTTATCTCATAAAGGATTTTCTCAGCTTAAAGAACAAAATCCATAAATGAGAGGTAGCATTGAACCATTATCAATGTTGACATGAACTGGAGCAGTGAAATTGGAGATATCAAACGCAGCATCTATTCATTAAAAGCACTAGTTCTAGTAATGTACTTGGTTTATTCCATTCGAGCAAGCAGCAGCAAACCATCCCAACGGTGAAATATAATCTCTATATGCGATAACGATCGGGTTATATCTAAAAGCAAAAGTGTAGTCGTTCCGTCCCAATTAAATATTGCACCATGCGCCACCTGGTGCAGGTATTATTTTCGTGAGTTCATTCAATTATCAAAACCAAAGGTCTCCCATCAAGACCAATCAGTCGGGATGCAGTCAAGGATACCATTGTCCCTTGCATAATCATAAGCCGTCTTGCCGAGTTTATCCTTTTGATATGGATTGGCTCCGTTCCTGAGAAGCAGCATACACATTCCGCCCAAGTTCCGTGAGCGCGCTCTCATATATGCCATGTCACTCAAGTCGCTATACTTGAGTTCGCAGGAATGGACCTTGGGCTTCTTCAGCTGAGAAGCGACTTGTTGGACCCTTTCAAGAAAAGAGCCTCCCATGTCAAGCTGGCCGTCGCACTCTTGCCTTTGTAGATTCCACTCCTGTTCACTCGGAAAAGTCAGGTTCAGTTGGCAAACGCGGTGAAGAATGGTTTCACCATCAACTATCTCGTCCGTTTCAAACCCGGCATCGATCAAGTCGCTGACAAGATTGTACGTTAGATCAAGTGTGCTAATCTTGAGGTGGACCGCGCGCCGCTGGGTTCCGAAAAGCGAGAACAGAGGAGGTTCTATATCAGTTGGCAACTTTGTGCTTGCATAGTGTGGGGCCAGCATTTGTACAGCCCATTCAAGATCGAAACCATATAATGTTTCAACTGCCCAGTTCAGAACATGCTGACCGTCGGGAGTGCGGAAATGGTGAGATTGCAGTGGTTGGTGGACAAGAGCAGAGAACTTGGCCCAGCGATTTTTCTCGATACGGGATAGGAACTCAGGGCGTGTGCTAACAAACATAGGGTTAACACGCATGCTTCCGTACATGTATCTTTGGAAGGATTGTGAAGGGTCTTTGAAACTCGCCCTGGGGAATCCACACAGCAGAGATTGCAGAACCGAAACAGGAGTCCCGGATAGCCAGTCACTAACGAATTCATACGAAGCTCCTTGTTGTAGAAGCTCTGCAAATACATCAGCATCAACCAAATCGCTGGTCGCAAGCATAAGTGGAGTTATCCCATTGGGGCCAAAAGAAGGAGAGTTGACATCAGCCCCAGCACGAATGAAGCGTCTGATAAGAGTCGTGGCAGACATTTCGGCTTCCTGTGATTGCACGTCACCTTCAGTTTGGCCAAGATGGACTAGTTTTGATAACGGTGAGAAATCGGCGGGCCAGCCTTCAATGGCAAAATCAAGGTCAGCCCCTCGGTCGATGAGTGTATGGGCCACCCGATAGTTCCCAAGTTTGATTGCGTGGAAGAGGAGGGATCCGGCAGGTCGCAGTGAAACGTGCTCGTTTGGCGAAATCCCAGCTTCCAGGAGAGCTTCTAGAAGCCCATTTTCAAAATCCACCGGCCAGTCACGGTAAAGTGAATATGATTTACTCAACACTCCCCTCAATGCTTCGTGCCATTCTCGACGATGACCAGCTGGGTTAGCCATTTCTCGTGTTGCCACAAGGGTGACGACAGACAAACACTCTGTGGAAATGGCGCGGCTCAGTGTACCAATCCGGGGGAATTGTGTCAGTTCCGACATGACTCGAACTCGGGCTCCGTATTTGAAAAACAGCTGGACCACGTCGTACAACTCGCTCTCCTCCATGGCAGGTTCATGATTCTTCTCGGCAGCCCTGCAGCGATCTAGGACCATTTCTAAAGGAGTGGAACCCGTACTTTCAACATTGTTAATGTATTGGGAAGCGCCCGAGGCCAAGAGAGTTTCCGCCGCTGAAAATGAACAGACGTGGCTGAGGGCCGTTGGGTGCAAGCATTCCAGCCCCTCGAGCGAGTCTGGAGAGGTACCCACTAAGCGCCATCTCCTTTCGATAGTGTCGGCCCCGAGTTCCAACAAGAGTCGAATAATTTCAACATGATTCCGTTTCGTTGCCAGGGAAAGTGCAGTACATGAGCTATATTTCTGCGACAAAAGCTCTCCACTGATTTGCTTGCTCGGATAGACTGGGTAATCAAACCCTTCTCCCCGAGCACAGGATATTCTGGAGCCATTCCAGGAGAAGACTGGGTTGTTCACCAACCATGTAGCCTTTTCTCGGCAGAAAGCTGCATTTGGGGAGGCCCCGTTAGCGAATGCCTTCCTTGCCAGCGCGATATCCCCAAATAAACAGGCCCATGCCAAACTGTTGTAAGTGTTGTCACGGATGTCTTCCTGTAGCAGAATGGGTGATAAAAGTCCGCCAAGCCTCCGGCAAGTGAAAATCAATTGCTTTACATCGGGTTGGTCCAGATAATCCGTTATCAAAAAAATAAGCTCATTAGGAAGGGCGGTGATTGAGCACTCCATTCTCCGATTAGTATTTGAATGCGCTGAAATCAGATGTGAGTCTCTGCCGGCCCAAGTTTCAATTGAACTCTTACCAATCGGATGATTGTTATTATTCGCCATTATGGATATGCACGTTTCTGGCTAGTTAAATCGGAGACCATTGGTTCGTAGCTTCGTGGGGATGCTAGAAGTTGTGCAATGTTCCAGGGTAAAAATCGCGGAATATGGAATTAGAATCAATAGATTGAAAGGCGAAGATGGAGCGAGATTTTTTGTTTAAAAAATTTGAAAAGGTCATCGGAGGAACCGAGGTTTTCTAATCCTAAAAAAAGCGAGCTGTCAATGCACAGATGAAGGGTCAAGGGCCCGGCTCGCTCAGAGCACACGCCGTTGACTAGACAGAAACAGAGTTCCGCTTAGTGGCTACTAACGTGACATCCAGAGCACGTCCTATTTTCAGGGATAATGACGTCAATAAGAAATACGACAAACTCTAGTTTGCAGGTAGCAACCATTGCATTGGGCGATTTCATTAAGAAAGACAAATGGCTATATCTAGTCCCAAGAGTCAGGGCCTAGACCCTGCGATGAGGCTTGCGAGGACAATGCGCAGTGTCGATGGGGACTACAGTTTAATTATACTAAGATCTATGGCGTTCTCGGATCTAGATCGGTCGGTGAGGTATTTATCAGGGATTGATTCGGCTTTTTAATAACATATGCTTCCTGTTTACGAGGTGTTGTAAGTCATGTCACGTGCACACCAGCATGAGACGGATTGGGGCCGGCAGCCGGAGCTCGGCTCAGCTTTGTTCCAGCTTGAGCCTTGGCGGTCTGTGTGGACACTGGGCAGGCAGGAGCCTGTTGCGTGAGCCTCGTCACTAATCCAGGTCCGTCACTTCAAACTGCCCCACGACGCCCTCGACGTCCATCGCATCCAACCTCCATCAACCGATTTCACGGCATTTCTTCCACTTTTTGCAACCTTTCTCATCGGCACACCACCACCTGACCTATAATATTACGACCCCGCACTCTCCATCATGTCAGAGACAACGCTGAAGCCCGAGAAGGACTTCTCGAAGGAGGTCGACCAGCAGCTTCCCGAAGCTGAGAAGCTGGCTGCGGTATGCTTCCCCACGCTGCATTATGCCATGTGTGCATTTTCTGACCCTCTTTACAGTCTGGCAACCTTCAGGGTGCCATTGAGAAGCTTGCCGCCCTCGAGAAGCAGACCCGACAGGTAAGCTCCCAAAGCTATAGCTCCGCACAGCTTCTCTGACCCAGTAATAGGCCTCCGACCTTGCTTCCACATCTCGAGTACTCATCGCAATCGTTACACTATGCAAAAAGGCGGGCGACTGGAGCTTGATGAACGAACAGACCCTGGTCCTGTCCAAGAAGCACAGCCAGCTCAAGCAAGCCATCACCAAGATGGTCCAGACCGTCATGGGCTTCCTCGACGAGACCCCCGACCTCAAGACCAAACTTTCAGTGATTGAGACCCTAAGGACAGTAACGGAGGGCAAGATCTTTGTCGAAGTCGAGCGCGCCCGCGTGACCAAGATCCTTTCCGACATCAAGAAGGAGCAGGGCGATGTCAAGGCCGCCACCGAAATCCTCTGCGAGCTCCAGGTCGAGACGTTTGGTTCTATGGAGAGACGAGAGAAGACGGAGTTCATCCTTGCTCAGGTTCAACTGTGCATTGACAGCGGAGACTGGACCCAGGCTGGAATTCTGGGCCGCAAGATTAGCACACGATACCTGGCAAGGAAACCAAAGAAGACTGCTGAGCAGCTGGAGAAGGAGCAGAAGGAGCGTGAGAAGAAGAAGGCCCGCGGCGAAGAAGTCCCCGAGGAGAAGGAGGATGACACAACCGACCTGAAGCTTCGATACTACGAGCAACAGATCATCCTGGCCAAGCACGAGAGCAAGTACCTGGACGTTTGCAAGCACTACCGACAGGTTCTGGACACTGAGGCCGTCGAGGAGGACCCCGCCAAGCTTCACCCCGTAAGTTGGCAAACCATGTCTTTCAATTCGTTTACTGATTGGTGTTTAGGTTTTGCAACGCATCATTTACTTTGTCATCCTTGCGCCCTACGACAACGAACAGCATGATCTCCTTCAGCGCATTCACCGAGACACCCGCAATTCTGGAGTGGCTGCCGATGCAGAGCTTCTCCGCCTCTTTACTGTTCACGAGTTGATGCGATGGCCAGAGATTGCGAAGAAGTTTGGTCCTCACCTATGCAGCACGGATGTGTTTGATGTGCAGCCTGGTCAGTCTGATGACGAGCTAGCACACCAGCGATGGCAGGATCTCCGAAAGCGTGTCATTGAGCACAATGTCCGCGTTGTCGCCAAGTACTACACCCGCATCCAGATGGGCCGTCTCACCCAGCTCCTTGATCTCAACGAGGATGAAACCGAGAAGTATATCAGCGAGCTTGTCACCTCCAAGACAGTGTACGCCAAGATTGACCGACCTGCGCGAGTGGTCAGCTTCGCTAAGCCTCGAGATGCCGATGATATTCTAAACGAGTGGAGCCACAACATGAAGAGCTTGTTGGGTCTGCTGGAGAGAATCGACCACCTCATCACCAAGGAGGAGATGATGGCTCGTATTCAACCCACAGCAGGAAAATAGAGGGCCAACAAGGACGGTAAAGGACGATTAGACACACATTCATGACGGTTTTTGGGTGGTGTAATCATACAGGTTAGATAGTCCCCGGGGTGAGGATATGTAACAATTTGGCGCCTAAGTGCATTGATCTATTCCCGTGTCTATTCCCAAGTCTATATGCATATCACAGTGCCAGCCTCGACAAACGATTCGCCAAATCAGAGCTCCGCTTTAAGCTCTGCGTCGTGAATATGCTGCTTGATGAATCCCGCCAGCGGCATGGCCCACTCCTTGGACACGGGGACGTAGTGTCCACCGGGATGCGTTACCACAAGAGGCTCTTCGCAGCGTTCTACAAGGGCCTGGCTGCGACTCTCTTCGACGACGGTGTCCAGGCTGCCGAGGTAGTGCAGCGTAGGAGTCTTAATCTTGGGGTCGTAGCAGAACTGGAGCGAGTCTACGGGTGCATAAAAGCCCGAGTACGACACGGCAAATTTGACCGGCTTCTCGCCATTCGCCTCCCTCAGGCCCCGCGCCCAGTTGCCGTCCTGGCCCTCGGGCACCGGCCGGTCCTCCAGGGCGGCGGCGACCAGGGCGGCCATGGCGCCACCCTGGCTGAAGCCGCAGACGGCGTCGACGCCCTCAGCCTCGCGGATGGCGTCGGCGACGGTGGCCATGCCCTCGTCCAGCAGGCGGTAGTTGCCCGTGGCCTCGTCCTTGCGCCACCAGGCCCAGGTATCGGGCTGGTAGTCCTCGGGCTGGGGCTCCGCGGGCGGCTGGTAGCCGGGGATGTCCTCGGCCTTGAGGCGGTTGGGCGCCGTGGGGTAGATGCACACGGGCAGCAGAGAGATGGGCGCCAGGAGCTTGATCAGGAGCTTCTCGAGGGCGCGCGTCTTGGCCCGGAACAGAGGGCCGGACTGCGTGTAGCCTGCGAGGGGGGTCGTCGGTTAGTGAGTGAGACGCTGAGAGTGTGAGACGTTGAGTGAGTGCGTGCGGTCCATGCGAAGCGGGTTGAGGGGCAAGGCTGTCGCAGTCGCATACGTAGTTGTGGCCTGTCGGTCGCATGACATACCGTGGAGCATCAGAATCTTGACTTCCTTCTTGTTGCCATTGTTCTTGGGCTTTTGCTGCTTTGCGCCGCCGTTGGGCCCCACCGGTGTCGTCGTCGACATGTTGAAAACAAACGTTCTAGTGGCAAATGCAGAAACACAAGGTCTAGTTGTATATGGTCTAACGGTGAATAGGAAGCTGGAAAGAAGACGCATCTATAAGGCTTACGGTGAGAGCGTAGGCGCACGTTGTTGTTGTTGTTGTCGTTGTGTTTAGTGGTCGCCGGGTGAGTCTTCGGCGTCTAGTGTGAGCGATAACGGTGATTTGTCAGGAATGAGATTTTGAGATATCTCGGGCCCGTTATTTCACGGCTGAGAGGAACTTACGCTTGGATACCCCCACATGAGGTCAACTCGAGCTCCGGAGGCATGGACACACGATTCAAGGTCATATTTTTTGGTGGATTTGGGTAAAAACTGAGCATATGGGTTTATGCCATTGCGGCATGCATTGAGGCTCAATTGGCGTTTGTTCACTGCGAATCCGGCCTGGAAATCCTTACCCACAGCACATCACGGACAAATTTACGAATCGAAACCATGACAACACTTTCCAACCCCGTGAGACGATTACTCGTCATTTTCTGCATCCAACTCCTTGTCCGCATGTCCAGGTTTCAGGTCCATAATGGTTCGATAATTGTCGTCACATTGCAGTAGCATTGCATTCGGTAAAAATATCCAAACACGGAGGCGGAACACATATCGGATCGAAATCGGTTTCGTAGCAGGTCAATTAAGTCCCTTTTGCGAGTCTATGATACAATTCCATCTCACAGGATTCCGGGCTCGCGGTCGAGCGGATCGATGACGATTGCTTCGACGAAATCTCAAAATTCCTCCATTGTCAAAACTTAGTGACCACCGGCACGGGCCTTGGGGTTGCGGGGGTCGTTCTTGAACTCGGCAGCTATTTTCCACAGTCAGTCCGTTGTGCTCCAGGTGAATATGCCGCCGCAAGCGGGGGAGGAGAAGAGCTCGTACAGTTGGCGAGGGCGTTCTGGGCGGAGTTGACACCGTAGGCGATGACAAGACCTGTATTCCATATTAATGACCGTCCAGACCCATTGACGCATCAATCCGCAATCGGCGCATGAGGAAATTATCGGCGAGGATGCGATGTCGTCGGGAGAGCGGCGCAAAATCACGTACCGGCAGCGAAGAAGGGCCAGTAGGGCTTCACTGTTCGGAGAGCTCAGTCAGCGGGACACGTCGCTTCGGCAACCTGGGAAAAGTCGCAATTGAGGTCTGGGGGCACGCACGGAAAGGAGCGTTGAACTTCTTCAGGGGTTGGACGCCGAGCCACGACATTTTGACGGTGTTTGAGGGTATCGCGAGGGACGTGGGATGGTTCGGGTTGATGGAGGTGCTTTGAGATTGAGAGACTGCAGAACGACGAGCCTTTTTCCGACAGACTCAACAAAGCTCCGAGCGGGTTCTGCCGAAGCCGAGCACCGGGAGGACGAGTTGCGGCCTGAGGCGTCAAGCAGTGCCAGAATAAGGCAGCAAGGTCCAGAACAGCCAAGCTCCAGGGGGGTCCATGCAAGCGGGTCAGTGCGGGGCGGCCGGCGGGTCAGTAGGCCGGAACGGCGCAGAAACCATTCTGCCGAACCCCGCGTTTTCATGCAGGCGGCAACCTAAGACACTTACACGTGATGGGCGGCATAGCAGGTGACATCATGGCAAAGATGGGGAAGCTCGGCCAAGCTCCTAGCTTTAAGAAGGGAGGCTGGACAATCAGGCTATTATTTGCCCTTGACACTCGTCAGAAGAACATCAAACCATCCCAAAGTGCGGGGTGAAGATACCTGGAGCGTAACAGAAGCTGTTCCGTCCCTCCAACACTGCCGATACCACACTACGGTACACCACATCCAGCCCATTCACACCCTCTTTGTCTCGTTTCGACCGGCCAAGCGCACGGCATCTCCCATTCTAACTCTTCGGTGCCATCCCAGGGCAGGCTCAAAACCGCCGTGCTTCCCTCCCTCATTTCTGTGCCTTGCCACTGCCACTCGTCGTGTGCCAGCTGCCAATCTGCCATTCCGACCCTGACGCAACCAGCTGCCCGTTTCGTCGCCTGCCTCTGCCTCTGCCTCTACCTCTGCCTCCGCATCTTGCCATCACCATCCCAAGTCCCATCCTCCATCTCAGATTGCCGATCCCGCAACCCTCGGCACTCCGGGACTTTTTTTGCCCTTGTCTTGTTTACTCTCTCCCCCCCTCCCTTGTGAAGAGGTCTCTGAGCGGCCTTCCACCACCTTACCTTCATCTTTGTCCCCCTCCCCGACGCACAATGCTGAGCCGTCAGTTTGTTCGTGCCGCCGCGGGCGCTCAGCGCTCCGGCGTGCGGGCTCTCAGCACCAGTGCTCTGAGGCAGAGCCACACCCCCTCGATGGGCGACGTCAATCCCTCCCGGGCGGCTGTCGAGAAGTTCAACACGAGGCAGAAGCAGTTTCGCGAGCAGTTGGTAGAGGCACAGAAGGAACGGGAAGCTAGTGCGTTGTCCTCCTCCCAAACCTCGGCTGACGCTGC